>JABCMJ010007092.1:0-12327 GCA_014822125.1 Arbutus unedo
GAATAATTGTTTAAATAATTCAAACAAATATTAATATATTACATAAAGTCATGACTTTTAGTATAAAATCCTAACACATCCAAACTTGCAAAGAGATTTACTACGAGAAATTCTATGCTTCAATAGAAATATCCTTAAGCAAAATGATCAAAGAGAAACGATTGACGATGAAATCCAGACTGGGTGGATAATGGATCTTTATCCCCAAGACTAACAAAGCTCCACCAAAAGCTGGGTGAACAACCAAGATTGGTCGTACCATTTCTTAGTCGGAACGGTTAATCTAGCCAAAAGACTACACTATCCTTTTCCTTTCTAAAAAAAAAAAAGTAAAAGGTGAAAGGCCGAAAAAATCACCTCCACCATATCAGCTATCCATATCATCACCAATCCCTTAGCCAACCCGTCAAACAATATCCTAATCGTGTTTCCCCACAAGAGTCACAGAGACTGGGGCAGATCCTGCTGAATCCAGAGGCGACCACTCCATCCTCACAGAAAGCATCAAAGACGGGAGAGTCCATTTTGAAAACAAGGACAATACAATAGGTCGACAATGACAGCCAAAATCATCCTGAAAGATCCCTCTATCTTTGGAAGAGATTGTTTACAGCTCTCAAGTTTTGGTAGACTTGCCTAAGTGGAGTCTTTATTCATGTTTTCTATGTTGCTTTTGCTGTTTCAAACTTTCAAAATGGAATTTTTTTTTTCAATATCATGAAAAATCCTGCAATGGTTATCCAACTTTGAGCAGATGAATAAAAGCTGTGTTTTTTTATTTTATATATGCTTCTCTATCAAATCGAAAGAATTGATTTCTTGCAAAACTTGTTATTTCAGGAATCTTAAAATTTATTAGTTTGATCCGAGTAGCATAAATAATCTTAAGCACAAGATGAGCATGACCTTGTCTTCAGACTACATTTTGAACTCATGGGGACTGAGATTGGTATGTACCAACAGTAAGATTGCCAAACAAGTGAGTGAGCTAACGGAAAGAACCACATGAAAATCGGCAAATCTCGAAATGTCAAACAAATAGAAGTCATTTAAAAGAAACAAGAATGACTGAATTTAGACAAGTGACAGAAGGAGAAATTCACTTAACGGTCAAAAAAACACAATGACATATTTTTTCTAGGCTTGCAAACTCAAGCTATATTCAAAATTCAAAGAAGCAAAAGCTCAGAAGTCTCAAACTTGAGTAGAGCTTCCAGCAAGGAGCAATCTCTTATTCTGAGCAATCAGCAAACAATGGAAAGAATCACCATCTAGATCTTGATAAAGGCAAAATAGTCCTATACTCAGGATAACGAAAGAAGATCGGAACAATCCCGAAGGAATTGCATTCAAATTCACTAAGAAAAAATCGAAGAAGGATTCTGAAAGCTCAAGTACAAATGACATCTATTCGTGAGTCTACCTATCAGCAACTCCAAAGAGAAGCAGCGAAGGGCTGGAGTTTGACTGTTGAAATTCAACAAAACCTAATATGTCCACAAGCTCATATTAATCGTGGATGATGTCTCAACACTTGAAAGCATTGTCAAGTACATGATGGGGCAACCAAAAGAAAGTTCAATCTGCAAGCAAAATACTTGTTTCAATTTAATTTTAATTGAAACACTTCTTTCCGAGTGGCTATTTTGATCATCGAGCATTAAAATTTCTTCTCTCTATTCTTTTATATGAATATTCTGAAAAACAAGGGGCACAAGAGATAACCCCACTGCCAAAGAAAAAAGAAACCAAAAGCAACAACAAAGGTAGAAAGGTAGAAAATAAATGTCATGTGATATTCTCTCTCTATCTTTCTCAATAAATTTCTATCAATGCTTGATGGATTGAAATGCGCAAGAAAAGTTTGTTTCAATTGAAAGTAGGTCGAATTCCTTGAAAGAAAAAAAAAAAGAAGAGAAAAACCAGCACGGTCAAAACCTAAAAAGGGACTATAGCAAAATAGGCTAAGTGTAGTCAAAACTTGAAATGGGGTTGCGGAAAAATCGACAAAATCTACCGTAGTCAAAACCTGAAAAGGGGTTGTGGCAAAAATGGATAATCAAGACACAATCAAAATCCGAAAGGGGGCTGGAGCGAAAAAATAAAAAAGTCAGCATCGGTGAAAACTCGAAAAGGCAGTGGTGAAAAAAATGGCTCAAAATGAATGAAAAGAAAAAACGATAACAAGAAGCTGAAGTTATTTGTTCGCACAAGTTAGCAACACCAAGGTCTAAAAGGCTGTCTTGGGCAGGTTCAGTTTAAGTTCCCGTAAGCTTAGAAATTAGAAATCATAGTCAAGCTATGCGATACGCTTGTGATGAGATTGTGAAGCTGCATGGATCGAAAAGGGCAAAGCCTAATAAACTGTTATTTGCTATCTAGTAAATATTTTTGAAAATCTACTAGCTAGTAAGTACGATTTCAAAACAAATATTTTTACAATATAGAAGAATACATGTTCATATAACACTTTTTTTATGTACCTGCTAATCAAAAAAGACAAAAAATTGTCTAACCATGCAGGATATTAAAAGATGCAGATGTTCAAGAGAAAGAAAAGAAACAACAATCTGCAAATAAAAAGTCAAACTTGCTTAGCTGCAGTCGCTATGACTTATGACACTACTCGGAAGTGGCTAAAAAAGAATTCAAAATCCTGATTCCATGACAAGGCATGCACTTGATTGCAATCCTCACAGCATGATGTCGAACTCCCATGAAACTTGGGTTGCAAATCTCGACATGCTTACAAGGGAAATATGAGGAAAAGTCAAGGAAAAAAATCTCGGAGGGCTTACAAGTCTCCCAAACTAGAAGACCTAAAAGGTCTAGCTGAAAAACCAGCCAAATTGTCCATCCAACAATGCAGCATTCCATAAGTCAATAGAAAGATAACAGACAATAAAAATTTATCCAAGAGCAAAATTGCAAAGAGTCAAGACAATTTTTTCCTGTGAAAAGAGAAGTGGAAGATACCATAGAAAGTTTCGGAATCAAATTTCCAAGGACTCTACTCAAGTTTTAAAAATCTTGGAACTAAATTGCCAAGAATTTTCAAATTTTGGCTTAGAATCGAATTTCTAAGTCTTTCAGACCTTGAAATCAAATTCTCAAGGATTTTTATCAAAATCTTAGAGTCGTAATCTACACAGATTTTCAGATTTTTGACTTAGAATCGGATTTCTAAGTCTCTCACAAAATTTTGGAATCAAATTTTCAAGGATTTTGAACAAAATCTTTGAATTGAATTGCCAAGAATTTTCACATTTTTCGACTAGGAATCAAAATTCTAAGTCTCTTTCAAAACATCGAGGTCAATCTTCAAGTATTTTTCAATTCTCGGCTTAGAGTCGTAATCTCAAAGTTTCTTTCAAAACCTTGAGCTCATGATCTTTAAGGACTTTTTTATTCCTGGCTAAGAGTCGTAATCTTAAAGTCTCTTTCAAAAACTTTGAGATTATAATCTTTAAGAATTTTTAAATCTGACTTCGAGTCGTAACCTTCAAGTCTTTCACAAATCTTGAGGTCATAATCTTCAAGTAACTTCATAGTTTCAGCTTGAAGTTATAATCTTCAAAGCCTCTTTCTCAAAATCTTGAAGTTTGATCTTCAATGAGTTTTAAAATTTTAGCTTGGAATCGTAATCTTTAAGGATTTTTATAATGTCTTAGTTCGGAGTCGTAATCTTCAAATCTTTCTTAAACCTTTAAGTTAGATCTTCAATTCCCATAGAAGCCATGAAATCAAATTTTTAAGAGTTTTTCTCATTCAAACCATGAAATCAAATTTCCAAGAGTTTTTCTCATACAAACCTTGAAATCGAATTTGCAAAAGTCTTTATCACTCAAATCTTGAGATCGGATTTCTCAAGAATTTCAAACATCTCCAATGGACTCGTATGTTCCAGGAAGTCTTTACATTTTTCAGAATCTTCCATAGACTCACATGTTCCATGAAATCTTCGCATTTTTAGTATCTCCCATGGACTCATATGTTCCAGGGAACTGTAAGGACCCAGAATTTTTTTTTTTGAATTTGAATGATTTATTAATTGCTCGAAATTTAATTTAACAAGTGGTTTATTACACTTTATGCACCTACAATGATTTGGGGTTTAAGTGTGGTGTATGTTAGATAAGGACTTTGTGGGTAGCATGTGATATAGTTAGAGGGTGAAAGTGTAATTGAGGCTTTAAAAGCCTTACATCAGATTTTTTTTGCATAAACCTATGTTTTTCTCTCACTCTCACTCTCTTCTTTCCCGTTGGACACCCATGGGTGTATCTGTGATACTTCTATCAAACTCCATCCTACAAACCTTGTTAGAACTTCGAAATCCCTCAAGATCTTTCTTATTTTTCTTGCATTTGGTGAGTATTTGGTGGTTGATCATACTCATTTCACTTGGAAGGAGTTTGCTTTGAGTTCATTCACTATTGGAGCTAGAGCTTACTTTTTGAAGCTCAAATCCTTCGATCCGACCCTCTAGGTAGGGATCTCTTATCTCTCTTATGTGTGTATGACTTATTTGGGTGTTTTATGAGTTTGGTTGTTGGTTTAGAGTTTGAAAATCGAAGTTAAGAAAACGCAAAATCAACAGAAATGGTGCATCAGTCAGTCCTTACTATTATCGATAATAATGTCTATATTACCGGTAATTCAGTGTTTCATTTTCAGGTAGTGTCCTCTATTATCGGTAATAGTGTCTGTATTACCGGTAATTCAGTGTTTCATTTTCAGGTAGTGTCATGTATTACCGGTAATAATGTCTGTATTACTAGTAATTCAGTGTTTTATTTTCGGACAGTGTTCTGTATTACCGGTAATAGTGTCTGTATTACCGGTAGTAGCGTTTGTATTACCGGTAATAGTGCATGTATTACCGAAATTTTTTTACTTTATCCTTACTGAAATCATTATCGGAAATTTGAGTTGTTAACTTCTAAAGTTGATATTTGCACCTATCCTTTGGACTTACTTCTAGGATTCATATCGTATGATTACAACGCAATATGTTATAGATTTAAGATGGTGATTATGAGACATATACATTACTTGAGAGTTTAAGTTGATAAAATAAAATTGTTATGGGATACTTGTTGATAAATGGCTTTGTAACACACTTGTTGACGTTATTGACGTTACTACATGGCATAATTCATCCTTAGTCTTTAACTTGATTTCCTTCGTGATTTCGCTATCACCAAACATTTATATTCACTTGTCATACCATACCATTTTACATCCATGTAAGATTGATATAGATTTCTCTATTAGACTTGTTAGCTCACCTCCTCTATTTTCTTTTCAGGTGCAACTCCGGACGTTTAGCATTGTTTGACATGGATGTTTGGACTGTTGCACGATTTTTGAGAAGAGTCTCATACATGGAGTTATTTAGCATATTTTACTTAACCATTTTTGAGAAGATGTATTATAACTCTATCTTATTTTGGTGACATATTCAATGTAATATTTTAAAAAAAATTATTTCATGTAAGTGGTCATTGGGATGGGGTGACCTACTATGTACTTATGATCAAATTAGAACGCTTATCTCCTTATGCATGGATATTTTGGGAGTATTTCATTAAGCCTTTGGCAAGGATTCTCTAATACCTACTTATTTATTTAATTAGTTTTATTTTTAAATTTGAGGGTGTGACAGGAACCATTACACTTTCAGCATTTTCCATGGATTTGTATGTTATAGGAAGTCTTTATATTTTCAATATCTCTCATAGACTCACATGTTCTAGGAAACCCTTTACATTTTTAGCGTTTTTTATGGACTCACATATTCTATGAAATCTTTACATTTTCAGTATCTTTCATGGACTCACATGCACCAGGCAACCCTTATATTTTCAACATTTTTTATGCGATTCATATGTTCTAGGAACTCTTTACATTTTTAATATTTCCCATGGAGTCAGATGCTCCAAGGAACCCTTAACATTTTCAGCATTTTCTCGTTGACTCGAATGTTCTAAGAAATCTTTATATTTTCAGTATTTTCTCATGGACTCGGATGTTCAAGGGAAACTTTTACATCTACAACATTTCTTATAAACTCAAATGTTTGAAGAAATCTTTACATTTATGTTCCCTCTCGGATTCGCATGCTCTAGGGAAACCTTTTACTTTCAGCTTGGAACCGTTGTTTTCAAATCATAGCTTTCAAAATTTCTCTTGGACTCGTAAGCTCCAAAGGTTTTCAAGTCACATTTTCAAAATTCTCCCTGGACTCGTAAAATATTCCAAGTATTTTCGAACTTTCATCTTGCAACCATAGCTTTCAAGTCACACTTTCGAAATTTTTCATGGAGTCGTAATCTTCAGGGTATTTTTGGTTTGAAACCGTAGTTTTTATGTCCTTTCTCTATAACCTTGAAGTCATAAATTTCAAGAATTTTCACATCGCACTCAGATTTTAAAATCAAAATTTCAAAATTCTCATGTTTTGTCCTACACCTTGGAATCGAATTTCAGGGTCACTCACTTCTAAAAATCAGAATTTTCATTGTCCACCTTGAAGTTGTAACTTTCAAGGAGTTTTCAAGAGCGGACTTAGGTTTTGAAATCGAATTTTTGAAATCTCATTTTCAGAAACCTTAGAATCATATCTTCGAGGACTTTTTGGTTTTATCACCATTTTGAAATTGAATTTCAAGATTCACATGCTATAAACCTTGGAATCGAATTTTCAAAGATTTTATAGTCAAAAGTTCTTAATTTCCAAATGTTCTTCCGAAATCAAATTTTTGAAAGTAGTTTTGTTCTAGTAATTTGAAAGTTTTTAATAAATAACCCAAGCTATTATTTTTAGGGCAGAGTTTCCTCGAAGGGCGCAAAAGGGATGCCAATAGAATTCACCGTCTTAAAAAACTTAGAATAGTACATGAAAGAGGGAAGACAGACAGATTAGTCCTTGGACTCTCAAGTTTCAAGACAATCCAGGTGCTATGCCGAATACTCATAATGGAACTGTTGTGGAAACTAGTTTCAAAGTAGAGCAGCATGACCTGATTTTCAATCGTGATGAGACAAAATTCCGCATCTTATATTCTTTATCCATCCTTCACTTCGCCAAGAGCAGACAAAGAAGGGCAACCGTTGATACCAGATTTTGCCCCACCGCTCGAACTATTATGAAATATGCCATCAAAATGGGCTCAGAGAAGCTTACGTGCAGAATGATTATTTTGCCCCTAGTCAGGCCAAAGACGCTTGGAATGATCTAAATACTAAAGAGCTTCATCAGAGACACTTTCAAACACTGAGCAGGTGCATTAATATGATTTAGATGTTACTTGGGCAACCTTAGAGAAATCAATGGAGTGTGGGTGCAAATGACAATTTTGCTCCTAGACCAATTGTTCATCAGGAACGGGCTTCAAGGACTAGCACAATTAACTTGGGATACATCAACAATGTATGGAAGGGAATTGATGTGGTTCAAGATTCAATCATGTTGTGTCAGTAGGCTCGAAGAGGGTTTGAACGTGAAAAGATGATTTTGCCCTTCTAATTGAAGTGAAACTGAGGAAGCCTCTAAATCAAGGCAGGACGACTTCACCATCCCAATTTTCATGAAGAATATCAATATGAAGCCATTGAAATGCCTTGGAGGTTATTTGAATGTTCCAAGAACTAAACTGAAGAAATTTGGTAAATCGACAAACAAATGGTTGTTTCGTCTTTGCACAGACCAGGCCTTAAGAGCGCCATTCATGAGATAACTTTATCAAATCATGAAAACCTTATTCTATTGATTAGTCCAATGATATGAAAACAAACGATGCTGACAAACGAACGAGATCTCGGGAGCACGTTTTTTGAGCCGATGACTTCATACTTCCAAAAGCATATATTATTGATTAGCCCGTCAATACGAGTTTAATGGATGTATCCGAGATCAAATCTGAGGTCGATAGGTCAAAAACTCATATTTTAAAGCAATTAACGACCAACCGTCACGATCTAAACACACAATTTATGATATGACATTTTCAAATCTCAAAGAATACATATTATGGATCAACACGTATATCAATACGAGTTCAACAATTATATCCGTAGTCTAATCTGAGTTCGTTTAAGGTTCCCTCGTTAGAAATCTGTGTTTTAGAGCGCGTGTTAGTAATTTTTTCCACCACTTAGGCGTAGGTCTGGCGCAATTTAGGAGCAAGTTAGGTGCTGGTAAAAAAAAATCTTTGATTAGGTGGTGATTTCAAGAATAATATCAAATGGACGATAACTTAATTCTAAGGTTTTATTCCTATTGGTTGTCAAGTTCTATAAATATAAGGCTTTTAGATACGTTTTGAGGATAAGTTCTTTAACTCCCCAAATTCGGCCAGACCACCTTCTCTCTTCTGAAAATATTTTTGGGCCCAAAGTCAAAAAACCAGTAGAACCCGAGAGCGAAAAACAAAATAGAAGCCTTTCTATTTTCGTTTTCTTTTCTTCTTCCGTCACTTTTTTATTTTCCATAATAAAATCAGAGAGCATTTTACCTCCAAAAATCATCCGAGTGTTCTCCCTCCGGACAGTTCCAGTTCTTTAGCTTTGAACTCCTGGTATCCAAATGAGATTAGGATTAGGCCCATTTTTAGTTAGATTTTTGTCCAAATACAAGTAGAGGATCTACCCCATTTTATTTTCAATTATCAAAAAAATCCGAAAGTACTTTTACTTTAGCATAGTCCTGGGTATCACCAAGATTTAATATCCGTTATTACGTCAGTTTATGGTTTAGCTTACTCTTTCGTGTTTCTTTCATTTGTAATCGGCGGGTTCTTATATCAACATATGGTAGCGCTGCAATAGCTGCTTTATTTTAATTTTTGCTTTGCTTATTTAATTTCTGTCAACTTTACTTATTTTCTCCTCCCTTTTTATTTAATTTAATTTCTCTTTTCTTTTTATTTGCAATGTAAATATCATGCTTAGAAAGTTTGACACTCGCATCTCTAGTCCACAATTCTAGAAATTTCTAGTATATTCCTAGAGATTTCTAGTCTGCATTTCTAGAATTTTAGAATGTCGCATTTTTAGTGTTTTCATTTTTTCTTTTTTCAATGTAAATATCACGTTCGGAAATATCGGCGTCTGCATCTCTAGTCTGCATTTCTAGAACCTCTAGTCCATTTATGGAGATTTCTAATCTGCGCTTCTAGAATGTCAGGACATCATCTTTTTGAGGTTAAAATTATGAAAATCGGTGTTGGCCTATACTAATGTACTTTTTATGATTTTAACTAAAGCGAGATTTTTATAACGAGGATTCTAGGATCCTCGCTATACAAATTTTCTGGGAGCTAATATTTACATTCTCGGCATATCGCTCGATTGCGCCGGCACCTACCGAAGTTAACTTTTAACTTTTCTCCTTTTTTGATTCCCATAACATTTTTCTATTTCTATCCCTTTCCTGTCTCCCCATAACAGTTACTGCTGCCTTCTTTTTATTTTACATAAAATCAATTAAGGTAAAAATTTGTCATTTCATAACTAAGTAATATGAATAGTGTCGTTAGTTTACGCTAACACGCTGTCCATATCACTTAGCTAAAAATCCTGATAATCTCAGAAGTCCATAAACACACGGGTGTTATAGTAGCCAGTGTTTTGGAATAAAAATTTAATAGACAGTGCATTTTATCTTTTCGCGATAGATTATCTTGATCGAAGTAACATTTCTCGTATTCTGCAATTACAGTGATTAAGTAGCTGTTAGGATGAAGGATTGTGGATAAAAACGAATTCAAACATATTCTACAATTTGGACCATCAGTGATTAAATAGCTGCTGGGATGAAAGATTGTGGATAAAAATAAATTCAAATAAATTATGTAATTTGGACCGTCAGTGATTGAGTAGCTGTCGGGATGAAGAATTGCAAATAAAAAATGAATTCAAGTATTTCTGTAATTTGGACCGTCAGTGATTGAGTAGCTGCCGGGATGAAGAATTGCGAATAAAAAACGAAATCAAGTATTTCTGTAATCTTGACCGTCAGTGATTGAGTAGCTACCAGGATGAAGGATTACAGATAAGAAATGAATTTAAGCAAATACGTGTCCTATCTAAAAATTGAGAAATATGAATAGCTGTTCTGCTGTCCATGTCTCCTAATTTTTAGTTCGAATAATATTAAATTAAAATATGTTGCGCAAATTGGTAGTTTATGTTAATTTTACTCGTCATGCTTTCTCGAAAGACTATCGGAATTGCATTGACACTTTGTACAAAATTAACCTTGAAATTCTTGGAATGTTGGTGAAGTAGGTAAGTAGTGAGAAGGGAATGAAAATGCAATAATAGCTGACTTGATTTAGGTCGAGATGACATATTGCAATTTCAGGAAAGGTTAACATGGTAATTTATTAATAAAATAGAAACGGGCTATTGTTAAACTTGAAATTTCCTACGTCAAGGATTTAAGGTACCTGACACCTCGGAAATAGAAACATGATAGGCAGATGCCAGTTTGTAGGTCATGTTTCGATTAAAGTTTAACATATGTTTGGTTCAATATTTTTGTCACCGATAGATGAATTGCATAAGCTGAGGCTTTGCCCTCGCACCCTATTTTACTTTTTATCCAGTTGTACATTTAATCACTAGATGTTTATTGCTTTGGCCAAGGATAATAAAATAAAATTAATTGAAAAAATTAAGTACAAAAAGGGCGATGTTGGGTGCCTAACACCTTCCCAACTCAGAACAGTAAATCTTCGAACCCATCTTGTTTTCAAGACCAAATCTTTGTAAAAAAAGAGTCATTTTATAAACAGAATCGTATTTTTGAGTCAAAATTAAATTATTTTTCTAAAGGCATCTTTTTCGGGAATGGTTTTAGAGGGTGACTTGACACACCCAAATTTCATGTCAACGTCACTCTGAGCTTTTAAATAATTCCTAGCTATTAAATTATTTTCATATTCCGTTGCATTTCAAGTTAAGAAATTATTCAGCCCCATCCAACAATTCATTTTTGGCGAAAGGGAGCGGGAAATTTTTGGGCGCGACAATCCTAAATGTGGTTTCATCTGCGAAATTGAATTTGAAAAGACATATGATTGTGTACATTGGGATTTATTAATTCATATGCTTAATAGAATGAGTTGGAATAACAAATGCTGTACATGGATCAACAATTGCATATCCTCCCCCATCCTTTAATTTCTAATAAATGGCTCCCCTTTCGATTAGTTCAAATCCCAAAGAGGGCTGAGACATGGTGACTCATTATACTCCATTCACTTTAACACAGCGCTACAAGGTCTAAGCATTCTCCTTGAAAGGGAAAAGGCTCTAGGGATCATATCAGGGGCTCAGATAGATGATCATGGATTGGTGCTATCACATTTGCAATCTGCAGATGATACCATCATATTTGGTTGGCATGGCAGCGAGGAATTTGTGGCCATCAAAAGGATCTTCAGGTGCCTCCAACTAATGTCAGGCCTAAAGATTAATTACTCCCATAGTAAATTGTGTGGTATTGGCAGGGACAATAGAGAGGCAGCCACAACAGCATTGGCCATAATACCACTAGTTAGGAGACTCTCCTCTAATCAATTATTGGAATTTATCAAACTAAAAGGGTTTTATAGTTTGGTGTTTTATCAAAATTTCTTTACGCTTGAGAAGGCTTTTTTTATAGTGTAGAGTTTTGTCTCACATTGCTTAGGTGGGAAAAGGTTGAATGGTTTATATACGGGAGCACAACTATTAAGTTTACTTCAATATCTTAGCTATAAAGTGGCTCGGCTCATAGGTGTTTTGCACTGTAAACTGGCAAAAGCCGGCGTGTTTCGCACATCCACACCCGCACCCACGCCATGCGCATGGGTGCATGAGTTTGGCAGTGGGCTGTGTGGCTACAATGTGGCGCTTTGATGATGCACTTTGCACTTAGCACGTCGGCGCCTTGTAGGTGCCCTTTCTTATTCAGACATGGCAGTAAGGTGGCGCTAACGGGTCACGCGCATGGTGTACGTGTGGCGATTGAGTCCCATGGGGTGTGGCTGTTGGATTGGATGCGACCCATGGTTCGTACCCATTCAGGTGAGCTGCTTGGGGTGCGACCGGACATGCCCATTCGATTGGGTGTGGGCATGTCCATATGCCAAAAGGTATAATCTTTCGCAATTTGGTGCATTTGGGTCTATAAATAGATCCCATATCATAGCTATTTAAAGACATTAAGATTTCCAGATACTTTCTCTCTAAAAGTAATTGACTAGCCGGCAAAAGTGCGTCGTCGAGGCACCGGCCTAAGTCAAGGTTTAATATTTCAAACAGGACTTCCCTCAA
>JABCMJ010007094.1:0-86511 GCA_014822125.1 Arbutus unedo
TAATTTTGATTTTAATTAATCAAGAATATGTTTTTTGTCTTGACTAATTGAATGACAATTAAGCCGTGTAAAATTTTAATGTCTACAGTGTCATCTGAAGTTAGAAGAGTCAACTTGAGAAAGGGAGGACATGATGAGAGCCAATCACCCAGAGTTGTTTGCTTAGATCATACTGCATAAATTTCGAAGACGAAATTGTTTAAGAGGAATCGGTTGTTATAACCCAAAACTTATAAGAAAATTTAATTAAATTCTTTCTTGTAATAATCAAATTTTTAAAAGAATAAAAAACTATTTTTAAATTCATGTTTTATTTTGTAATTTTCATTTATTTTGAACGCTTGAGATCATTTATCAAATGGATGGTTGTGGAGTAAGTATTATGTAGTGACAACAATGGGATAACTTTTTTGATGTAACAACTCGTTTCTACTTGATTAAAATACAAAATTCACTAACGAATTTTTAATTTAAAATTTTGAGTCTACAGTTAATCTCGAATTTTTTTAGTCCACGGTGAATTTTCGTTTTTTTTTCAAGAACGAAGTCCGGACATTGCAATCTAACAGGGCTCGTTTTCGCACTGTCGGTTTCATTTTTCTATTTTTTTTCAACCACTAGAGAGATAGTTAATTGGGCCGTTGCCCAATGTCTTTACGCCATTTCTCTTTGTCTCTCTCTCATTTATTGTTTTTCTCTCGCCTTTCTCTGGTTTTACTACGGGATTTCCCAACAAACTCTGACACCGCCACTGTCTAATTTCTGAAGTAACTTCAGCAAACCTATTTGTTTTCTTTTTATCTCCGTTTCGACGTAAATAGGTAGGATTGTTTATCTCCAATCCATAGGAACATGTATTGTTGTTCAATTTCGTGAGTATATGTTTTGTAAATTTCATCAAGAGTTGAACCATGAAGCATAAATTAAATACACATACATCTATCTGCATTTTGACTCTTGTACTACATGATTAATGTTGAGATAATGAGATGTCATGCCATCATGATGCCATTTGTATTTTGAATTGCTATTGTGAAATATTCTGAGAAAATGGAGGTGCCGTGATATAATATTGTCATTTATCTTTTAAATTTCAAAAGTGAATGACTTTAAGAATAATTAAGGATGTCATGTTATAATAATCATGTTTTGCAAATGGGATTTAGTTAACCCTCGGGACAATTTGAAAAGCATGTTAAAAGACAAATAATTAAGTTAACGAAAGATAACGAATCGGAATTGAAAACCGTCGTGCTATTGTGTTGTTTTGGGTTGATTCCCGAGTTGTTATGGGTTAAATTCCCAAAGTGAATTTGGTAGTTCGATTCCCCATTTCACTCTTGTTCCGGGTAAGAGTCCTAAGGTAAGTTGGCGGTTCGATTTCCTTTCTTGCTTATGTTCCGGGTTAGATTGCTGAAGTAATTGGTGGTTCAATTCTCCTTTACTTTTGTTCTGGGTTAAATTCCTGAGGTGAACTTGGTGGTTCGATTCCCCTTCTCATTCCTGTTTTGGATTAGATTCTCATTGGTCGTCGTGTCGTGTTCTATGTGGGTTTGATTCCCACCGGGCGTTGTCCCGATTTAAAGAAAAGAAAGGAAAAAATGAACATAAAACTCTTCTTAAGTATCATTTTACAGTTTTTGACATATCAGCATCTGTTATTAAATTCTGTTGATTATGTATGCTTCATTGCACATATTTTGTTGTTATGTCTTGATCTCTTGTTGTATTTGCATTTACCTACGAGTTCAGTTTTCGGATAACCATTCCTACCGAGTTTTATAAACTCATTTGTGCAACTTCTCTACCTTTGACGTTTTATGCCAAATGTAGGTGAGCCGAAGGAAAATCCGATAAAGCAAATGGAACCAAAGGTCACCGACGGGGAAACCTTCACCTGTCTACCTTACCCCTAGTTACCCTACTGTTTAAATTTATTTTGGAATAAACAATGTAAACTCATAAGGGTATTCCAATCATTTCACTTTTAGACTTGGTATTTATTTAAATTTTAGTTGCAATAAAGGAGTTTCTTTTTAATAATTGTTTTGAAAGAATAAAATAATATTAAAAGTATTTAGTTGACGCTGTCAACTTTTGAGTGTTACAATTTGATATCAAAACATAGGTTTGACCACCCTGCGACCTTAGGTAAATGGGTAGATCACTTGACCGAGTGTTTTACTTTGCGCTAGTCAGATTTTTGTTTAATAGTGTCCATTGTTTAGCTATTATGCACTATTATGTAAGTCTAACTTATAATTATTTTACCATTGTTAGATATATTAGATTTTGAGCATGAGCACAATGGGTACATGCCTATCAATATTGAGGAGAAAGTAGGTTAGAATAATTGTTCGTCAGTGAGATAATAAAGATAGGTAGAGGACATTAAATGTACTTATTTTCTGTTTATCATTCATGTATCTCGATCAATGTAAATGCAAGTTATTTAATACAAAGTTGTTCTATGTTTTATTTTATGTTAGTATAATCTCCTCTTAAAATTGTTTTTACTAAGGTTTATCTCTCTTCAAAATTGAACTTGAAATTAAACAAAATGGCTTCCGAAGGAAACATGAATGGTGCTAATGGTGACAACGGTCGAGTCATCGATGAGACACTCGATCAGAATAACGTTAACAACCTGCCCCCACCCGCCAACACCACCTACCCTAATATCATGCCAGGAGTAGACCAACTGGCGCACTTGTTCCACGCCTTTGTGGCCGCCCAGATGGCTACCCAATCTCAACCGCGGGAGATACCACCACCACAACCCCACGCACTCGAACAGCAACATGCGTCTAACCCACCATCTATGGCATACTATCAGCCAGCTATGCCAAACACCATACCCAGAGCCCCAACAACTCAGAGCGTCACACATTGGGCCATGGATTTAGGTGTTGGGGCCGAACCACGTAAACATTATGTGTCTAGTTTTCCTCTTTGGTGTGTGCAGTATTTTGTTAGAACGCTTTTGGGCTGTGGGTCCCTGAAATCCCTTCCATGAGAGCAACCATTGAAAACCGTAACTTCAATCTCCAAACCCTAACCAACTACTATAAACCCTCTTGGCAATCCCATAGCTTTTTCTACCTACAGATTTATTGTTACAATCTCCTCATAATTGTGAGAATTGTCAGCAATGTCAGCCCATCTCTACCCCTTTGTACAATTCCGAGCACTAAGTCTTCAAACGCCTTTCTTTGTGAAGAACAAGAGCAAGCAAAGAAGAACTTCATTTATGCCTATTCCCAACCACAAATCGACACATTAACCTAGGTATGATGACCTAATCCATATTCTATCCACCTAATTGATCCAAATTTTCATCTAAGTTGGACCCAGAAACAAACCGGATAAATCTAGCCTATAATGCTTTATATTGAGACCAGTAAAAGTTGAAGAAATCACAACCAAGAGTCAGATAACTCTTAGCAAGAATAAGAGACCTCATATAACTCGAACAATTGGCACATATGCAAGCTATTCTAGACACGCTAGTAGCTGCTATTCTGGTAGACAAAGGAACAGACAAGGCAATAAACACTGGATATTTTGTTATTCCTACTTATGACAGAAAATCCTCAATCCATTGATGTAGTAGGGGAGATTAAGCCAAAAGTTCATCAGGGACCACGATCAAGAGGTGCCTTTTGATTGAATACATAGTTTAGATGGTTTCTTCCTTACTACCGAATGAGTTCCACCGACAAACAAGTCTGTGGATGACTACACAAGGTTGTCTTTTCCTAAATCAAATAATTAGTGAATAAATAGGAGTTTTGGGGGTTTTAATGAAAATCCCATAAATTTTGAGTTAAATTGGGATGTTGTGGGGCTTGAGGGGTTTAAGCGTAATTAGCTATTTTATGGCTTTATAACCATGCTTAACCCTAGTTTAGCCGCACAAGAAACCCTGCAAAAATTATAGTAAGTTGTTTTCCCTCATACTCGTTCGTGTGGTGTTCTGGTGTCGGATTTGAATCGAACATCTGAACCTAATATTCTCGAAGAACGCGAGGAAGGAAGATCAATCCCAGTGACGAGGACTACAAGTCAAGCCTAGGGTCAATCCGTCTCGCGAGAAAATCGAAGGTTTTCACAGATATTAGGGTTTCGTCAGAATCTTGATTCGAAGTAGGATTCAAGTTAATGTCAGTTTAAAGTTGGTTAAATCTTTGTTTCAATCATTGCTATGTGCTTTGATTTATATATATTGATTAGTTCATGATCCTGCCTTATTTTTCGTACAAACCGAACGTATTTTTGGAAATAAACCATGGTCTAGATGTGTTATGTTCGTGTTCTGAAACAGGACAGAAAATTTGTGCAAGCTGCTCGAACGAGATCTTCAATTTTCAAAATATAAAATATTAGGTTGCTCGACCTTAGAAAATTTCAACTTTGCTTTTTTGAACAGTGGGTATGTTTTTTGCGCTCGAGTGACCTCAGTAAAGACTGACAAATATTTTCTTTGTTTTATGTACGTTTATTGGTTATTTTGTTCGGGTATGAAATAGGTCGTGTAATGTTCATATGGTCATGGGTCAATGTTGTGATTACCTTGGATTGGTGTTTGTGTGATTTCGGTGCAATTCCGAAAATGGAGACCAGGTGAGGGGTGGTCTTGCCGGTGCTAGTCTAAGAACCCTACTGCGAGAAAGTCCTTCAGTAAAAGACCGTAAATATACTGCAGTGTGAATGTCTTTCGGTGAAAGACGGTAAATATACTACAGGGTGCTCTGTGCGATGGTAGGCCCTCGGTGGAAGTCCATAAATGATTTGAAGTCTAGAACTGGAATTTGGTTTCAGCGGGGAAATTCAGGGGGAAATAGGGTGTATGTTCTCGCGTAGGTTACATTGGTCGCTAGATGTGGCGTGGCCTCATGTATTTCATGTGGTTTCCTTTACTATAAATGTATGAACAAACCTTTTGCGAACCTTATGCTTATGTACTCACGAAAAACCTATATGTTTGACATGGTACAAGTTCTAATCCTCATTATTCTGGTGTTAGCATCTAATCCTATACTAGGTTCGACTTATGTTGTTGAATTTATCACTTTTTAGGTAATGATGGAAATCCAAGGGGTTAAAGCCTTGGAGGGTAACACGAAACTTTAGTATTAGGTTTTATTTGATAGTAGTTGAATTGTTATTTTATTGGGCATTGTGGACCCGGGTTCATTGTTTAGTTGTTTTAGTTGGGAATTGAAGTAACAGATCAAAATTTATTATGGTTTTCTTTATATTGGGATCGTGTATGGTTTGTTTTCTACTCATATTATATCTTTGGAGTTTGGGGTCTGACACTCAGACTTACTTCTCATGGAATAAGAACATCATGATCTCCACGTATCTCCAGGGATTTAAACCGGATATTTCTTATGGAGTGACTGCTAGTAGAAGTAACCGTAAGTGCAAGTAGCCTTTCAAATGGAAGAAGAAATACCGAAGAAGACTCCTGTGTGCACTCCTATGTACACATTTACGAGAAGCAAAGGGACTTGTGTGGATCCCAACCACGGAAAACTCGTGGACAGTCCACTTTCCACCCCTGCTCCTTAGTCTTCATATGGAAGTAGTGTCAGTTGTTGTGAATGAAGAGCTGACGACTCTAAGCATGTTAACATATATAACTGTCCATATAGTAGCCACACATCTGAAATGATAGATTATTTCAATACACTGCAAATATGAAGTATAATGAGCCATCCCCCAAAATATTTGAAGTAAACCAGATGATATCGCTACAAGAAAATGCAATACCTTATCAGGGCAGTCAAAACTTCCTAATTCCTTCTCAATCAAATCTGCCATGGCCTTTATATACCCTTCACGCTGATACCATGAAGGTATAACTGTGTGCTGCATGTTTACTAGATATTCATCCTCCCTAATAAATAAGCATTTCACCATCATCAAAAGCAACACTCTTAAATTAGAATTACTAAAAATCCTACGTACATTCTTTACCGGAAAATGCTCTCTAACAATCGAAGGCTTGAACCGCTAGTTGATATTGAAAACTGTGGGTACAAAGGAAGCACAACTAGCTTTGTAATTCCATCTCTTTTAATCTACCAAAAAGAAATCAAAACAAATATGCAGTTGTCAGCAAGACCACAACTGCGGCATCCAAATAGAAAAAGAAAAGGGAGAAGAAGCAAAAGAACACAGCAAACACACAAAGAAACAAAAAAAGGGAAATCAAAACATTTTTGAAACTATGATATCAGTACTACAAGAATAATTAGCATTGTAGCGTAGAAAAGTGTTCTTGAGACAGACACCACCTCATAACAGTGGAGAAAGAAGAGGACTTGGATGCTCCAGAGCAGCAGACCCAAGGCATCATCTTAGCCAACCTGATGAGGTTCCGGACTCGGAGGTAGCTTTCTCTAGGCGAAAACTGTTGACTAGTCTGAAAAGTCTTTACAAACCAATAGGTAACATATGTTTTCCCAGCAATTATTTTCCAATTTCCTGATACTACAGAGCAACGGTTAATTATCCTAACCAACTCAACATCCAGTCTAGTGGGACAGCTGGAAGAGCTCTCAGCAGCTCAATCAAATCCAGATTGAATTTTTGTCGCGTTATCAGCAACAAACAACTCAGCTTGATTAAGTTTCATGAAGAGCAACCATATAGGTGTGGATTGGTCTCATCTCTCAAGTTTGTCAGTACGTTTATAGTGACAACTTTATGATTGAATCATCCACTTATTGGCAAGAATCCAAACTTTACTGCATCTACACCCAAGATGCACGACATACTTGGTGATCCATATGACACCACCCAAGCAGTGCCAAATAGAAAATGAAAGTAACTGTGTACAGATTAGAAGAAGCGTGGAACTTCCTGTGTGTGTGTTCGGGAAGAAAAATCAAGTATAAAATGTAGCAGTTAACTGTTGTTTTCCACCTGGAAGCCGTTACATTGATGACAGGTGTAAGTTTGAAGTGCAGGTATATTTTTCGTTAATGAAATTTTTACGGAGCTTCATAAACACCAAAACAGGTTGTCCCATTATAGAGAAAATAGATACCGTAAATTTCTTGTTCCCATTGATAAACAAAAGCTCGCAAAGGAGTATGATTACCATTAAAATATCAATTAAAAAAGGAGAGGAAGGAAAACACAAAAAGTTAGCACCCTCTTATTAGTATCTTAAGTACTAGATAATCAAAGACAGTAATTGAAACTGAGGCCATAGCTATCCAGGTACCTGTTCAATAGCTTCTTCAGTAAATGGATGCCAATAACGCATACCAACGTATACCTTTGCAGGAACATTCTTTGCCCAAAGGGCCTTCCTCAACTCTTCCGCCTGAATACAGACAACTAAAGCCAATGAAAAGGAAAGTACTGAATAGAAGGTCCCAAACACTAAACCTCTATGACAGGCCAAAGATTCAAATATATGCAGAATGCTACATAAAACATCAATGTCTTCTGAACATCGAGCCATAAGGGATGAAAACATTTCTTAGCAAGTTTAATTAGATGAACAGAGGAGAGGAGATTCCAAAGTGTACTTGAATAAATTTAATGGAAGCGGCCTAGTTAATACAAAATGGAAGTAGGCACTAGTTAATACGAAAAGGAAGTACAATGTCTATATTCTACTTTGTGATGACATAAACTGAAGGAGATCAGTGCGCGTACCCCCCCCCCCCCCCCCCCCCCCCACAAGGCCAAAATTAGTAAAATTGACACGCAAAGGGGCTGCTTAGAAATTCTATGTAGAAAAAAACAAATGGACGCGAGACAACACCATGGAAGAATGACAAAAAAAATTAGAGGAACAAAATTGAAAACTACAGGGATACATGTAAACAACACAATCAAACATCGAAAACTAGAAATCCAAGGTGTACATGTTATAGAATTCACAGTGTTCACCAAATGCTTTCACTTCTTATCTTTTTGAATCTATTCCCCCGGTCTCGGAATCGCTGTGAATCACTATAGCAGGAGAGTGCCCTGTCCCCTACCTACATAGTACGAGACGAGTTTGTGACAATACTTAAGGTGAACTTCTGAACATGCGACTAGCCCGGGGTATATCTTCTATAAGGAGAAAGAACACGCAGTTGATGAGCTTGCCCTTCCGGCCTGCCCATTTAGAAACAGGTTCAAAACAAAACCAACAAAGGCAGCAACAGGCCTCGGATGTGCATCTTGGTGTCGAACCTAGAGATTTCCCTACATGAAGGAAATGGAAACTAGGCTTCAAAGCCCAAAACTAGACTGAAGGGTATTTAGACTCAAGTCACTCGAAAAGCAAAGATTGTACTTTTTTTTAGTTGGACCTTTTTGGGGGGATAAAATGATGATGTGTAATGTTAGCTGCTAGGTTTAGTCTATGTAAACTCTAACGGGCCTAGGTTGTTAGGGCACATTAGGTTAACCCTAATCATGCTAAATTATTATAAATAAACACACTACCACTCTAGATTAAGTGTGGGTTTTTCCTCCTAACATGGTATTATCAGAGCTGTGTTAAAGAACCACAGAAACAAAACCCTAAATCTATTCCGCCTGCCGCCACCGCCACCGCCGCCGGTTATGCACTGATCTTACCGGCAGCGCCGTGCCTCTACTGCTATCATCGGCACCCTGGGCTCTCCCCTTTAGATCTGGTGTCGTTGCCTTCTGCCGCCCCTTTCTCCTGTCGTCGGCTCCTCCCTCTACTGTCGCCACCGCCGCACTTGCACCCTCCAACCTTCAATGATGCTGCATCTCAAGATCTGGAACTCTTGCTGTCTAACCGCCGCAGCCATCGCCTACCACCGTTGCCTCCCCAATCACCCCAGCCTACTGCTACCGCCTCCCCAGTCCTGCTAGTGCCCCCTTTTGCTGCTGCTTCTATACTCTGCCTCTGTAGGGTATTGGGGCGATCTGTACCCTCCAGCCTTGCTGGTGTTCTCCCTCCTGCCTGCCTCCTCGGGCATAATGCCTACTTGATCTGCTTTCGTTGCTGCTCCATGGTTACTACTCTGGTTTTGTTGGTTGGATGTTCTGATCCAGTGACTCGTGGTTCGTCGGGCTAATATAGTTGTCGAGGGCGAGATCTGTCTTATCCTCTATTATCTCGTAGTTATGTCGACTACTAATTCTTTGCCACCATCGTCATCTGCTCCGTCTGCCCAGCCTGTGGTAGCTTGCGAGCCAGCCTGACCTCAGGTCTTTTTCTCATCCACTCAATTGGTTTAAACCAGGCTTATTAGCCCATCCACTTATATTTTATGGCGGAAGAAGATCCTAAAGTCTCTTCAGGGCATGAATCTAGATTCACATCTGACGGAGAGTGCTCCTCCCGAAACTTTCCCTCAGTACCGTTCTTGGCTTCTAGATGATCCCTAACTATTTCTTTTATTGCTAAACTCCATAGATGAGTCTGTTCAGATACTAGTTTCCAATACTGATACTGTGAGGGGGATTTGGCAGTCCTTGGCCAATACCTACTCCACCACCAATGATCTGCCTGACTGTTTGATGTGATGAAGAGTTTCTTCCAACTCACGCGTAAGAGAAAAACTCTTCAGGAGCACTATGCTGGGTTCAAGACTCTTGCTGATGAGTATGACCGATTGCTCTCGTTTACTTCCAACCTAACTGTATTTTGTTGTCAGCGTGATCAGATTATGGTAATTCTCTATTTAGCCAGCCTTGTGGTGGTGATTGTAAGGTTTCACGGTCCCAGATACTTGCCGGGGTAGATATTCCATTTCTCCTTGAGGCCTTTCGCCGTGTGAGTTGATCAGCGAGTGTCACTCTGAGTCTCGTGTTGTGCCCACTGAATCAGTTGATCGGATTGATTGTTTTTCTTCCCTTGGTGGTGCCCGTGGAGGCCATCGGGGCCGAGGCAGGCATTCTGGTGGTCGTGATAGGTATAAGGAGACTCACACCTGCCATCATTGTGGCGTTACTGGCCACATCCGTCCGCATTGCCCCCAATTGGGCTCTAAGCCCTTTCCTATGGCCCATGTTACCACTGCACCTGCTTCTTCTTCCGACGGCCCCATGGTACATTTGCCTGATACTGAGTACGTCCGGTACACTCCGTCCCCTGTGGCTTCTTCTCTTGCTGTTGGCACATTTATTACAGGTAACTCCACTGCCTGCATGGTGACTCCTTGCACTCGGGTTATTGACTCTAGTGCTTCTAATCATATGACCGAGACTATAAGTACTCTTTCTGCGTATTCTCCTTTTACTGGATCTCGACAGGTTACAGTGGCCAATGGTTCTTTTCTTGATATCCACGGTTGTGAAATCGCTACACCCACTTCATCGTTGACTTTGCAGAATGTGTTACATACTCCTAACTCTCCTTTTAACCTCCTATCTATTAGTCGAGTTACTAAAGATTTAAACTGCTCGGTAACATTTTTCCTTAATCATTTTGTTTTTCAGGATCTAGTGACGAAGCAGACTATCAGTAAAGGAAGTATTACAGGGGGTCTTTATGTGCTTGATCAACTGATGCCTGCTCCGGGCTCTCTTCTTCTGCCTATGATGCTCATTGTCGTTTAGGTCATCCTTCTTTAGCTAATTTACAAACTTTGTATCCTAAATTTAAATGTATTTCCCATTTATCTTGTGAGTCTTGTCATTTAGCCAAACACCACCGTGTGTCTTATCCCACCCGTAATAATAAAAGAAGTTCCATTCCTTTTGCTCTTGTGCATACTGATTTGTGGGAGCCGTGTCCTGTTCCTACCCCTTTAGGTTATCGCTATTTTGTGGCTTTTGTGGATGATAATTCTCGCTTTACTTACATTTATCTCTTGCGTGCTCGTTCCAAAGTATTTTTTGTTTAGAGCTCTTTTTTCTCCGAGATTCGCACAGTTTGGTCAAACAGTTCGTACTTTCCGTAGTGATAATGGTCGGGAGTACATGCCCACTTGGTTTGAGGAGCATTTGTCGCACAATGGACTTATTCACCAGACTTCTTGACTGGACACCCCCCAACAAAATGGGATTGTTGAGCGGAAGAATCGTCATCTTCTAGACACTACTCATGCTCTCCTGTTTCGCACCAGTGTTTCCAAACACTTTTGGGGTGATGCTGTTCCTACCGCCTTCTATCTCGCCAATCGCTTACCTTCATCCATACTTGGTGGTGTCACCCCCTAGTCTGTTCTCTTTCCTACTCTCAGCCCTATAGCCTCCACCTTCGCCTGTTTGGGTGTGTCTGTTATGCCCGTGATACTCGTCCTGGTCTATTCAAATTGGACCATCACTCCCTTAAATGTGTCTTCATCGAGTACTCCAAAACACAAAAGGGGTACCTATGTTTCTCACTACACCTACATCTGTATATTACCTCTCGGGATATGGCCTTTGTCGAGACTGAGTCCTTTTACCCCATCACTCGTGTCTCTCAGTCTTCTTTTCCACTAGATGACTTTCTTGTTTCCCTTCCACCTCTCCCAGCTCCTCTTGAACAAGTACCGACCCCGGCACCCCCTGCACCGTCTCTTCCTACTAAGCCAGTCACTTTATCACCTGATCTAGCATCTTCCTTTGATACTACCACTATGCCGCCCCACTGCCCCTACCACTCCTGTTGTTATCACCCCTTACATGTCACCTCCTACCATGGCTTGGCGGCTCCTATTTGCTCCTTAATTGTTAGGTTGGAGTCCGTGCCCAAGCCCCGTACTCTTGATGAAGCTTTGACACATGCAGGTTGGCGTACTGCTATGGAGGAGGAGATGCAGGTCTTGGAGGCCAATCATACTTGGGATCTTGTTGATCTCCCCTCTGCCAGGAAAGCTATCGGCTGCAAATGAGTTTACGCAGTCAAAGTACATCCCGATGGCTTTATTGCTCGGCTTAAGGCCCGCCTTATGGCCAAGATTTATGCCCAGACATATGGTGCCGATTACTTTGAGACCTTTTCCCCGGTGGCGAAAAGGGCCTCCCTATGTCTCCTTTCTGTCTTTGGCTGTTACTCATTCTTGGCTGTTGTATCAGCTGGATGTGAAGAATGCGTTTCTTCACAGTGATCTCACTAAGGAGGTGTATATTGAGCAACCACCCAGGTTTGTCACTTAGGGAGGGGAACGCTGTATCCGTCGGCTTCGCCTCTCTCTTTATGGGTTAAAGCAGTCTCCAAGGGCCTGGTTTATATGGATGATATTGTCATTACAAGTGATGATGCACAAGGTATTATTGATCTTAAGCAATTCCTCAATCAACATTTTCAAACCAAAGACCATGGGCAGTTGAAATATTTCCTTGGCATTGAGGTGTTGCAAGGAAGAAAGGTATTGTCATCTCTCAGCGCCAATATATCTTAGATATTTTGTCTGATGCAGGGCTGTTTCGAGCAAAGGGAGTAGATTCACCTATGGACCTAGTGGCAAAGTTACTACCAGATACTGGTGATCTGTCTTGACCCCGATCAGTATCGTCGGCTGGTTGGGAAGTTAAATTATCTAATTACGATGACAAGGCCAGACATTGCTTACCCCATGAGTGTTGTTAGTTAGTTTGCTCAGAACCCACGGGTTCCTCACTGGCACGCCGTTCTACGTATCTTTCGATACTTTCAGAGTAATCCAGGGAAAGACATTCGATACCATAATTAGGGACACACCCCGATAGAGGGATACACAAATGCAGATTGGCAGGATATCCAGTTGATAGACGGTCCACCTCTGGGTTTTCCGTCACAGTTGGGGGTAACCTGGTCAGTGGGAAAAAAGCAAAAAGCAAGTTGTAGCTCATTCGAGTGCAGAGGCGGAGTATAAGGCCATGGCCCTAGACACCTCTAAGATTATGTAGATTCAACAGGTCCTTTCCGAATTACGAGCGATAGTGGAAGGGTCAACCCAACTGCGGTGTGATAGTTAGTCTGCAATACATATTATCATCAATCTTGTGTTCTACGAACAGACAAAGCATATTGAGATCGACTGCCACTTCATCCATGATGAATACAAGAAGGGCACAATCAATCTCAGTCATGTGCGCACCGGTGAACAATTGGCGGGATATCTTCACTAAACCATTAGTCGGTAATCGGGTCTTATATATATGTAACAAATTGGGCATGATTGATGTATATGCGCCAATTTGAGGGAGGGTGTTAGCTGTTAGGTTTAGTCTATGTATACCCTAACGGGCCTAGGTTGTTAAGGCCTATTAGGTTAACCCTAATCATGTTAGATTATTATAAATAAACACAACACCACTCTAGATTAAGTATGGGTTTTTCCTCCTAACATGTAATATAAAAAATAATAAAAGAAACTTTTCCCCTTCTTATAGCAATGGTGCAACGAAATATGCATAGAATGACAATACTAAATACAAATGCAAAAGAATGACCCTTGGGACTAAAAAAGCCTTATCACATACCCCCGTCAAAGTGCTAACTGTCCGACGAGAGTTCAATTTATTTTAAGGAGTCCATGTGAACAAGGTCATCCCTACCACGCTACAATAAAAACTCCACCACAGTAGCGCCATAATTCCATTCTCACAACTGTCACCTTCAACCGACCCTACACTAGCACTTCACAACTCCCATCACCACCATCACCTAAGACACCTAATTCATGTCACAAATTGAGTACCAGATACGTTCTCAGTCGCTTACTCTTCTTCTCAAACTGGGAAATTCCCCAATTACCCATTGTTATAGGGCCACGTGCTTCTTATCAGCACCACGTGATGTGGGTGCCTTTATTCTACCACCTTATGTGGCGCAACAAAGGCGACATAAAGTTAGGCACACTAGGAATTAGGGACATCTTAGGCTTTTCCATATAGTGCAACTAGAAACTACGCCTTTTTAATGCATAATGTTCAAATTTTATCTTTTGATTTAAATTTATTAAACAACACCTTTTATACAAGGAAAAATGTAACTATTCTCTTTTATAATTTCTTCTTAAATCAAGGTAACTTGAAAATTGAACAAGATGAAACTAACTAAATTATTTTGTAAAAATGCAAAAAAATCTATGTAACTTTGAATAATTATGAGATCAGAAATAAGGTTAATCAAGACCGAATTATTAGTAATACTCATCTTGCCTGAGCGTCAGTAATCTGTCGGAGGGGAGAGCCACCACCAATTGAAGCATAGCCTTCCTTACTCTTCGGCGCTCTTAGGACAGATATTAGTTGAGCTAATGGCTTTTGAAGGAAACGAAACAACCTTGGCAATCGAATAATATCCTGTTCAGATATAGAGAGTCAGACGTTTTAATCACACACTATCAATTAGTAAATCATTTACATATCTAACACATTAAACCTTGTCTCATGGTAGAGTGAACATATTGTAAAACCTATGTTGGCGAAATGTATGTAATAGTCAACACGGGATAACTTCCACACTAACAACGTACATCAGGGATCGATAAGATGCAATAAAAATTATATTCTTCATTAGAACAATTCTCTAGTTCTTTCCTCCTGACAATAAATGAGCTATGGGAATTTAATCCCAATTCAAATTGCAGAGTAGGTACACAGATTTCATGTAGAGACTAACATGAAAAATGTGGAACAATCTGGTCTAATAAAATGTGTTCCTGTTCCTGCAAAAATTGCTTTACAAAATTCATTACTCACTCCACAACATTCCCTTGCAAAAACATCAGTTCAAGAGCTTTAGGGAGCTTGTTTACAAGATGAAAGTAACACTTCAAAGCGTGCATTACCATAAAGAAGACTAAAACAAATGCTTGACTGACTTCAAGCTCGATCACAAACATACAACCAACAATTCATCATCCGCTCTTGATTACTCGAGATTATATCATCTTCAAGGAAAAGTTTTCTGAAGAGAGAGCTCTAGACTTCAGGTTTTGCTCAAGTGTAGGAATTGTTGGTAGAGGTTTATTAAGGTTGGGCCTCTATTCATAAGCAAAGGTTATAGAGTCAAATTTGAACTCTTTAACATTTAACCATCTTCAATGACTTCGTTGGCACTATACAATTTTGACACATTGTCATCTAGTTGGGGGCGTTGACACGTAGCAACACAATGAAAGACGTGAAAAAACTAATGATATTCATATATTACTTAGGTTGAACGCCTTTTACTCGATCGGATCCACCTTTGGGGTGACTTAACTAGTAGATTTTACCAATCAAGTAGTCGACCTTGTGAGATAGGTCCCTTTGGGGTGACTTAAAAGTAGATTTGACCAATTAAGTATTCGAACTTGTGACCTAAGGACCTATCGTATAGTGATTAAGCATTCACTTAAATCTCTGGTGTCTACACCAAGATAACCAAATAAAGGAATGATTCTATGTCATTTTGTTGTCGTCTATTTCCCAGGATTGGAAACATGGATTAATGGTTGTTGGAGTGATCCATAAGCATTGTTTGGCCCCTTTCTAATGGCTTAAGCCTTAGGAACCACGGGTAATCATAGAATGTATGGATTGCACATGATGAAGGTAATCTCCGCGTGAGGTTTTGGAACATGAATGTTGAACTGTGTGGATGTTTGGATCTCCAAGTGAAAGAAGGGATTGCACCTAATAAACGGTATTAGGGAACTTGACATGCATTGTTTGGTCCATTTCCTAATAGCTTAAGCTTTTGTGATATTTGATCTAACAGCGATAAAATAAGAGCTTGAAGGTCATGAACATGGCAATAACTTCAACTAAACCTAACGAAATCAAAATCTTGCCACAGAGCGGCAATTTAAGCATCACAATACAGAGCAAGGGAAAAAGAAAGATATTGTGCATAAAAAGATTTATAGCCTCGGATTACATGGTCCTCGATTTTGGACGAAGTACCCGTGCTGACACGGCACAACACAAGTGCAAGTGCAGGTGCAGGGTACAGGTCTGCGTTATTTTTTTGGGTCACTGATTTTTCATGCTTTCAGCAGAAGATGTTCAATCTAGGCAAAAGATGGCATTCACCATGGGAGAGAGGAGGACAGGTGACTCGTGAGTCGTGTCTGTATATAGATTGAACCATGTCAACTGTTGATCAGAGCATGTCGGAATCTGATCTTCTCATTCGGCATTTAGTTGCAGAGAGAGAGAGAGAGGAGAATTGATGACGTTAACATCGTGTTTTTTTTTTTTATCTTTTTACTATTATTTGCAAGACAGAGATCAAGAAGGAAAAAGATGAGTACAGCTGTTGTTTTTTAACGGATAGATTACAGCTGTTAGCCTCTTCTTGTTTATCTACAGTGGTTGACAGATATTGTTTAGTGTCGTGTTTTATACCATGGGCTGCCAGAATCAAATAAAGCAAGCACAATAAAGTTTTTCTCTTGAACATCTCAACAAAATTCATGGGCCTACACATGCCTCTCTTTTTCACTTAAACTATTTGGTTGTTATTGGAATCTTGGCACCATAAATTTCACATATGAAATTTTTTAACTCTTTAACTCATAAATATGAAAATTATTTAAAAAATAGTATAACGTATCCTCTATCTGTATCCAAATCTGGATCTGTACCAGCATATCCTTCATTTTTAGGTCTGAAACATCGGACCCCTAAATATACACCTGTATATGATACTAGCACCCGCATCCATGTAGCATAACCTTGGAGTAGATTTAAACACCAATTGTCAAGAAACTACCTAAAAACTAGGATAGAAACTAGTTAAATGAGCATACAAAAGAACCTTACTTTTTGTTATTACAAGAAAGGATAATCCGTAGTGTACCCAAATTATAATGCTATTTGTTTAAGTGGCACTACATGGTCCACCCAGTGCTATTCCTGTTTGCATTACAAGTTAATAAAATTCATTTTAACCAAATAGATTAATTCCGGATCACACATTGCCAATTAGGCAAAATGGGATTTTAGAAAAATAGTTTTGGTAACATCAAAGGTTACTGTTGGTCAACTGATAGCCGACTGATAGATGGGAGAATCTGTTACAGAAAAATCTTGAGGGACGTCAGCGGAAGTTCAAAAGCTTCGACGGTCTGCATTTTCAACCTACCACGGGGATTGTTAGTGTAATTTTTACTACGTTGACAAAGCTACAAAGTAGTAAGAAATCACAGGTACAAAGTGACAAGGCCACCGGAACTATACTCTCCATGATTTGTTGGGGCATGGTGGCCTCAACCAATGACAATAGTTTAATGAAGTAACAAATACTCAAATCACTTTGGAGATTAATTTCATAACTAAGCTAAAAATTATGTTTTATTTATATACAACAACATAAAAATTTCGAATACGAAAGTCCACACAGCTTTGCAAAACTAGGTGTGGCAGTATGGCAACTGCTTTGAAGTTGTAGAACCACTCATAAACAGCTTGATCGATTTAATGCCCATGCACTCCAGCGTAAACAAATGTTGCCACGCATAATTTGTTCGACCATAATTAACAGAATATGAAGGTTTCTTAACCTATATGGCATTCCAGAAATCGATACAAGCTTACTCTTTGTTTATAAACCAAAGAAAAAATCATATATACCCACGCGCTTGTACATTCTTTTAACTCACCACTCTAGAGCTACAAAACTAGAATTAAGAAAAGAATGAATTCCCATATTTAAAAGTACATCCATCAAAATTGTGTACTACTACCACCACCTCTCACGCAGCAAAAACATTTCTGACCACAGAAAATAACAAAACAAAAAAATAAATTACCTATGACATCAAGAAGTTGTTAAGGTTTTGCAATAAAATTACGATTGGTAATATAATAAATGATAAACATTAAAATACGTATGCATATCAAGTGTATCTCAGGTATGCCAGAGTTGATGCATTTAATCAGACCCATCTTTGAAAGCCAAGGAAATAGTCCACCCTGTAGATATGCAAGTTATAGATTTCTGCATATGATCACTTGAAATGCACTCATCAGTGATAAAATTTGCTAATAAACAAAAAGAAAGTAGATATGCCAAAGAAAGAGAGAAAAAGGAAGAAAAATATTTTCTATCACATAAAATGCACGTTAGTTGTTACTAACATGACAAAATGATAGAAAGCATTACTTAACAATATTTCAGACAAATATCTTGAGATGCATAAACACATAAGAGAAATTTACCGGGTCAGCGAAGAGGTTAAACAAAAAAGGCTGGACATCATCAAGAGTCTCCGGACCTCCCAGGTTCAGCAAAAGTACTCCTATCTCCTCATCACCATGAAAAGGCATAGAGGACATCTCCTGAGTATCAGAAGTCAATAATGCTCCCAAAGGCAATGAGTAGGAGTTGACTGGTTCCCTTAGATATAAAGATTGTGTTTTAGACCACCCTGTGGAAAACCCGGCAACTAGGGAAGTTTTCGAGAGATAACTTGCACGAGCTTCCATTTGCAGCCCAAAGCAACAATAAATCCTTTGCAAGGTACACATTGCCCGTGGTAATAGCCTACAAGACAAAGACATAAAGGACTAAAATTCACTAATTATGACTCCCATATGACATAATACACAATCGCACATAATTGAAAATTTGACAAACATCTGCTAATCTGAATAAATGTCATCTAATGATAACCCTGAAGTTAAGATACGATGTGCTGAGCACCACTTTAGCAGAATGCTAATGGTGTCACTGAAATATAGCAAAAACTTGCACACTAAGTCATCCAATAAATAGAGCAAGAAAATCTGACAAGAAAACAAAAAAGTTCTGCACTACAAGCTACAAAAATATAAAAGGATGTAAACGTTCTTAAAATCCAACACTTCGGACTTATTTGGGCACGACATGGTCATCTATGGTGATGGGAGCAAAACAAGCCAGAATTTGATTCCTTCCAAACACAAAAGGTCTGAAAGTGCATGATACGGTCTCCATAAGGCCTCAACCATCCTAGCAGAAAATCAATTCAAGCCAACACCCATATGACGTATAGAAACTTTTAATCTCACTGGAGGTGTGTAAAAGTGTGTTGAGTGGTGTGTACGTAAAAAAAGAGCCTCACAGTTATCTAATTGACACCATCATGACAAAGGTAGCAGTTATTCTATTGACACATCACATGATTCCAGTACACATGTTTTCCTCAAATTGAGAAGTACAAAAAACAAAAATGGGGAAAATGCAAAGAAAAACATTATTCTTTTTTCCTTTCACAAGTAATTCCTTACTTTATTCGACAAAAAACCCAACTGCATTCTAAATTACCAAAATTCGTCCATGCAACCATACATAGGACATTTATTTCAAAATCTACGCATCCTGAAGTGTATAGGTACTTTAACTGTTGTAACCTGTTTCTCATTCTCAATTCCATAAGTATTGACTTTTAATTTATGACCTACAATTGTCTTACACTTCTGCGTTTAATAGTAATGAAACACTCGCGTAAGTTGAATTCTAGCAGGACGGCAGAGGCTTCAGAGTTCAGATGTACACCGAGAAATACAAGTACATGATCTACTAGAGTCATCCAACACTAGGCAAAGCGGCAATGACAATCTATCATCGGGATGGTTAGAACAATGAAGGGAACAACATCGCAAGCAGTAACATAGACGACGAGGATGTACAAGCAATTGAAGAACGAAGACCAAAAGAACAGAGAGGCGCCATTTGGTATACAAAGCATGACTATCGCCGAAGTTAACCAAAAGTTTGAGATACGACCTCTTACACAACAAGTAAGAAGGTCAGCTAATCAATATGCACGTAGTGTAATTCGAACTGCCTCACCAGAAGATCAACAAAGACAAATGGGTTGCGATTGGACTAGACAAAGAAGTCCCGCACTAAGCACTGATAAATGCATGAAAAACAATTACAGCAGCAAAGATCAAATCAACGGCAACGAAGCATGGCAGGAACACATACATGTTTTCGTTAATAACCGAAATTGATCTTTTATATGTCAATGACATTACAGCTCTCATACATCAAATTCGAACAATGTCGCCTACTTTTCCACTAATCTACGTATTATCAGGATGCACAATGAATTTTTTCGATGCAGTCCCTATAAGGAATAGATCTCGATGGCTTCAGCCTAGAGCATCACATTTTACACAGATTTGCACCGGAAACAATGCAAGTGAGGCTGGCAATGTATTATATATCCAAGCTGCAGGTCCAACTATATCTATAACGGCACATATAAATACGACTTCCCTCTATCCCAATGCCTCCGCTCATTCTCAAGTGCATACTTGGGAGTGGAGGGAGTAAACTCCAATATAATCATAATTGCTCCAAGTGTCATTCATTCTTACCAAAAAAACTGTCAATATCAGCAAGCAAGTGACCACAACTAGTCAACTTCAAACTGCTCAAGACATGCACGGGTACTACGATCCAATGCAATGTCCTTTGGTACTACCACAAGTACTACGATCTAATCCAATATCCTTCGCTAGTACCCTACGGCACTTACGGCTGGAATGCAACCAATCGAACTCTTATTTATTATACAAAAGTAACCTGCTGCAACTTTTATTTGTACATGCTTCCTGTGTGACATGATCACTTCACTCTACATTTGCATCTTCTTTAATTGACTTTATTTAAGACCTTTAATTTTTCATCTTTTCATACATGTCCATTCTAGATTTGTCCAAATGATTACTCACTTCTTCTTGAAAGGACCACCTCCTTCAATGATATGCAATAGATAATATGTCAAGATCGAGTCCAGTAAACTAGATGGGTACGTAATCATCACAATGATATTCGGTTGAGTTATAACTAGGCCAATTGTACTCCCTACATGCTGGTGAACACTACGGAGGTACATGCTACCGATTGTATTTATAATAAATGAACTTCCAGGAGTTTGTTATAATATCTAATTAATTTTTCCAAATTATCAAGAGGGAATGTTAGGGGTAGAACCACACTACCATCATCCTTTGTTGGAAGCCCAAAAGGCAGGTCCATAAGTACGGAATGTTGGACCTTTTCTGTATAACTACATGTAATCAAAATTGGCCAAAAATTAGAGCAAACCTACAACCAGGACAAGCGCCAATTGACCAACTCAATTTGCTAGATAGAGTATTCCACTCAAAATTTGAGGAGTTCAAGACCGTCAAAACACATATTTGGAAAAGTTATTGTGTATGCGTGAATTATTTAATTTCGTAAGAGGAGTTTTACATGCCCACCTACCTTTGATTTTAGATGAAAATAACAAGCTATGAATTCCTGATGATTACGACAGTATCAGAGTTGAAATTCGTAACAAAAGGATAAAGCCATCATTATAAAATGTTGTTATTGACTATGATACATAAGTCTTGCGGCATGTATAATCAATGAGCACCTTGTATAAAAACGAAAGGTGCAAAAAACTCTATCCAAAATCCAAAGCCATTATTTCCCATCGCAAATTCGGGAATTGACTCATATCCTCAATATCGAAGAAGAGAAGGAGAATTTGAACCCCTACGAGGTAATCCTGAAATTAAGGTGGACAATAGTTGGGTTGTTCTGTACAATCTGTGTGGCTGCTGTCAAAATATGATTGCCATATTACTGTGGCGCTCTGTAGCAGTATTATAACTGTCCAGTATTTACACAAATATGTCGACAAGGGGCATGATCATGTAGCAATTGAGATTCGACAAGGCCCTAATTATGATGAAGCACGACAATACGTAGACGGAAGATGGTTTGTGCTCTTGAAGATTGTATTTAGATTCCTAATGATCGAACTGATCCCTTCAGTGGAATGTCTCCAAATCCACTTGCCAAATAAACAAGTGAGATTCTACGCATTTCAAAACATCAGAAGGTCTTAACAGATAAGTTCAACTTGAGAACAAAGCCTATCCTATGTTGATGACACTGCACCCAATAATTACTTATATAGGGAGATCCCGAACAATACAAATAGTATTGGGCTACTAAGAAACAACATGCCAGTATAATGGGTGTTGTTGAAATGAGAATGTTGAGATGAACGTGTGGGACTTTGTGAGATAGGAATACAACCTTCGTGGAATGATAGGGGTAGCACTGATAAAAGATAAGATGAGAAAAATAGATTATAGTGGGTTGGACATGTCTATTAGAGACTAATTGATGCAATAGTTAGGAGTAGTAATATGATTACGACAGATGGCACTAAAGGAAGGGATAGACTAAAGAATCGAGGTTTTTTGAGTACCATGGAACACAATACCTAAACAGAGCTCATTGGAGAAAGTGAATTCATGGAGCCGACCGCAAATGATTGAGAATAAAGGCTATCGTCTATGGGATCAACATAACAAAGACTACATGTCATTAGGATGTGCCTCAAATCACAATGAATCTGGCTAGGAAAAAAAAAAAAAAAGCATTCATGGAGCTAACCGCAATTGATTGAGACTAAAGAATATCGTCTATGGGATCAAAATCGCAATGAATCTTGCTTAAAAAAAGGCGCTCCTAAGGTTATACGCATTTTGTTGCCATTCCAAATGACAACTTGAACTCTATCGCCATGTTCAACAAAGACCAAATAATGAGAGCAAAGTATTATTTCTGGATGGTCCGAGAGGAACGGGTAAGACATATTATGCTTTATTATTGTTATTAAGAAGTCAAGGTCGTATTGCCACTGCATCATAAGTGATAGCAACTACCCTAATGCCTTGGGGAAGAACTACAAATTCAGGATTCAAAATACACCTCAATTGCGACCCATCTTAAGCCTATCACTATAATATCACATTAGGTTGAACCTATAAGACGTGCATCAATCATCATCTAGAATGAAGCTTCAATGACCCATCATTATGCTTTTAGAGCGATGAACCATACTTTCAAAGATATCATTGGTGTTGATCTACTATTTGAAGGAAAACCCAAGATTTTTGGTGGTGATTTCCTCCGAGCACTTCCATTGTCCCGCGAGGTACAAAGGCAGAACAAAAAGTTGTGTCAATAGTTAAATCGCCATTATGGAGTATTGTACATGTACTCCATCTAAAAGAAAATATGGACTCTACGAATGAACCAGTCTATTGATTTTTTCCTACGTGTTGGAGACGACCAACCATTGAGAATGTTGTGATAAATACACCAAGTTCAAAGACAATACCGAGGCCCGCTCATGAAGCAATGGATCAATTGCGACATGCAACTTATGCTGATCTTGGTGACTATGTTATCAACAATAGATACATGGTTTGCAGAGGATTAATGACTAAATAAAAATGTCGATGTACTCAATGACAACATCCTAACAATGACTCAAATAATTTGTACAAACTAGAGTTCATAAACTCCATCTTCCTCGAGCTTTGCCTCCCCATGTGATGAATTTGAAAACAAGGTCACTGATATGCTTCTACGCAACCTTGATTCAAGCAATGGATTGTACAACAGCACGAGACTAATTTGTCATAATCTGGACACTAATATTATCGATGTTGAGATATTAAAAGGGAATTTCAAAGGAACTAAAGCTTTTCTTCATTGTATTCCTTCCAAGACCCCGAATAATATGAAACTCCGATTTGAGACGACTTTAATGCAATTCCCAGTTAGTCTAAGCTTTGCCTTAACATTAAACAAGGCTCAGGGATGGACAATTTCCCATGCTTTATCTTCCAAAACATATCTTCAACCACAAGCAATTATATGTAGAATTGTCAAAAGGGACATCCCACGTACAACAAAAAATTGATTAAAAAAGGAGAAATTCCCAGGCAGGAAGAAGTGTATACAAGAAATGTTGTTTCCAAGGAAGTATTGTTACCATCGTCTTAGAAGTGTTATTTGTAATCTATTAAAAACCATTGTATGAAGACCATATTTTGTACTAATCTTTCAAAACATTGTCTATGTAATATGTGTATATTCAGTTATAGATATTAATTATGCCATGCAATTAGTATATAATCCTCTTCGATGTATAATATATGGCGTATACAAAAACAAAATTGGTAATCAAATAAACAACCTTTTGATTGGCATTACATATAATATCATGTTATTATGCACACTTCGTATGAGTCAATAGTGTAATTACATGGTCACTTAGTTTGTAACAAGACTATTACAATCAGACTAGACTTAATATTTCCATTTGTTATATTTCATTGTGCAGGCATAAATGAAATCTTCAAGCTACTATGGCTTCGGGACAAGTTTAATGAAGAACAAGCTAATGCAAATTTTGACTATGCCAAATTTGGCAAACATGCATGATGTGTATTTACGATACAATCATGTTCAAATTTATTGTTAACCAACATATATCCTGGAGTAATACATTTCACATACGATGTGCACGCTTCCAACTTTAATGTTTGTATTTTACTGGTAAAACTAACGTCAACTTATAGTCCAGGCTGGGCATTCTCAAATGGAGGCACTAAAAGCACATTGAACCAGTTAATCATACATGAGCTATGTGAACAAAAATTCAGGTATGACAACTGTTTTTGGTCATACATCATTGAAACTCATCAGTAGTACCACTAAAAGTGCATCTTTCTTTTTTCTTTTTTGTTTAGCAGGAACTCTATTATAGCTAAAATTGATAATGATTTAACAAAGGTATGGATAAAATAGGTACAATAAATTGCTACTCACTACTAATAACATTGTGAATATGGTGACACCTTAACATTAAAAGTATTTACAGGTAGTATTAACCTTTTGAAGAAACAGCTTTCAGGTACATTCAAAGCCCATTTGTGATTTCAAGTTGAATCATTTGTCTAGTAACATTTATAGCTTAATTATCTTATTTTTCGAAACTTATATTGGACAATAGTGGAAATAACAACAAAGACACAAGCGTAGTAAGCTTGTGTCGTCAAGTACAATTTCCCTTAAAAGTTTGTCCAGCGTAGTTCTCTTGCCTTTTTGAGATAATAAAAAAAACAGCTATTCCTAGAAGAAAAAATAAAAGCATACCAAGAGATGTGCAAGTCTGTCACAAAGTATTTCATTTGCGAATCTCTATTACGAGGATATTAATTTTTGATTTCTTGTACTTACCATTTGATATTATGCTAGGTTTATAGCACAAATTGCTGCGAAAATATTGGATAGACAGCATCTGAACAAAGGATTTATCAAGCTAGCTGAAATACAAGTTCAACCCTACTAATCAAAACACAATGTGTATTGACCTGCTCATTTTAAGTTGCAGTATATGTGATTATTTACTACTACTATTCAAATGTTCTTCCTCACCTAAATGTCATATCACTTCTTTTCGTATCTTGCTACATTGTTGCGTTTTTCTGGCGGGCAATTCCTATGTTAGATAATTTGATCAGATCATTCTGCAATATTGTTATCAGTGTCTTTCCAAGCTAATACGAAGGATCGCATACTTCTGCCGGTGCTAGTATATAACAAGTAAATAGGGGTGGAAGTAGGAAAAGAACTTACGGAGGAGGAGGAAGGGCTAGATGAAAACGAGGAGCAGCAGCAAAAGCAGACGAAGAGAGGGGATGCAATGCTGGAGAATGGGCTTGCGCTCTTACCGTACTCATTGACTGGTTCATTCAATTACCTACGTTTTCTCCCCTTCCCTCGTGCCCCTTGCCAAAATCTCTCTCTCTCTCCTACTAGTAGATTTACAAGGCCAAACAAGCGTGCTTCCCCCTTCTCACTGTCTTCACAAGCAGCCACGTCTCCCACAAATTATCCTGACAAATTGCTCTCCCCATTTTTTCCGTTTTCCTTTCTGCCAAAAAAAGAGAGGAATTTTTCCTCCAGCACGGACACACATCATTTGCCGTTACCTTTTTTAATTTTTATTCCAAAAAATTGCTTTCATTAGTTCCACCTTCAATTTTATGAATTATTATTTCTTCTCATCAAAAGAAACTCAACAAACAACATATCACAACTAAAAATTATTTTTTTTAAAAATTAATTTATATATTTTTTACCTTTTAATGCATTAATAATTTGGGTAAATTATATTGAAGTTTCTGAAATTATTTTAATAACTGTACAAACAACATATATTTTAATGCTTTTTTAAAGTTTTTAAAATTATTATAGCATTTCTTATTTTTTAAACTATTATACAGTTACCCTCTTATTATTAAAATTAGTCAAACATAGTAAGTTAACCTATTAAAATTTCAAGTTTAAGATTTTTTTAACATAATTTGCATCACATTTGAAATAGTCTATTTTAGATTTTTTATATTTTTTTAAAGCTAAAATTCAAATAAATTTTAAAATTCTGTTAGAATTTTGACTTCAAAATAATCTTAAAAATTTAATATACATTATTTCCGAAGTGATAAAAATTATATTATAGTTTATTTTACTAAAAAAATCTCAAACTTGAAATTTTAATGGTCTAATTAATTATATTAGATTGATTTTAACAAAATAGTAAGTAATTGCATAACAATATAAAAAGTGAGGGAGGTTATTGTAATTTTAAAAATGTGAGGAGGCATTGTATTTTTCATAAACATCAAGGGAGGTCAGTGTAAATCACCCTAATAATTTATAAAAATAAAATACAAAATTTTATTAGATAAAAGTTCCAAGAACTACCCCACACCATCGTTGTAAACCAAAAATATCCTTTTATTTTCTTTTTTACTTTTAGTAATACACTTATATCCCCACAAACTACTAACTACTAACTACTAACTAACTTCTCTTAAAGTTAAACAATGCCTCAATCCTGTTTCATAGTATTATTTCCATTCTCTCAATTAAAAATTGAAATCTCATATTCTTTTTGTAACAACAGTGGGTATTTTTTATATTCTAATAATTTTGGATTTTTCATGGTATTTATCAATTATTTAATTAACATAATTATTCTTTCATGCAAAGTGTCTAGGTTCGTTATACTTTCGGATTGGTTATCCAATTTGGATCGGAATTATCAAAGTATATTATTTTCTATTGAATAATTATACTTTTAATTATTTCTATTTGTAATAATCCTAGCTAATGATAATCCGATTGATCAAATCCCTAGGTCCAATTTAGCCTAACTTGATTATGAATAATCAAGTTTTGTCTCTATTTAAGTTTTTTTCATATTTGTTATTTTAACTTCAATTTTTTGTAGATTATTAGTCCGTCTCGATAAGACAAATCTAAAAAATATAAAATTATGTTCAAAAGCTAAAAAAAAATCACTAAAGACGACGAATAAGCACAAAAAATTCTTATTTTTAGATTATTTTTGTCTTTTTTAAACTTTTCCAAATTTGGTCAATTATTTATAATTTTTCTGTAACCTCTCGTCGAGACGAACCAATAATCCAAAAAAATTAATAAAAAATAAAAAAATACAAAAGAATTTCACAGAAAGACAGAATAATAATCAAATAATCAAGTCAGATCAAACTCAATCTTATTCAATTTTACTTCTTCCATACGAATCCTAATAGGATTCTGATTTTTTTTCTCCCTTCATATTTTATGACCCTCTTCCTTTTTGGTTATCACTTTCAGCCAAATTTTAGGTTGTGCTTTTTTTTTAGAGGCCTTTTGTTTCCAAGCACATATATCTCTCTCTCCCAATTTTCTCTGCCATGCCCCACTCTTCTAGGATATGAATTAAATTAATAAAATAAATCATAACGCAAACCCAATATAAATAAACCCATAATCAAATTAAACCTATTATAACAAGTCTCAAATAAATAGTTAAACAAATAAAATCAGACCCAAAAATACCTAATAAGTAACTGTCACAAATAAAATAATAGATAAATTCTAATAGTAAGCTTCAAATCGTCCATAAGACTCTTCACTCTTACTTCTCCATTAGCAGCTGAAAATAATTAAATCAATAATGTAAGTTGAGGCTCATACAGAAAAACACGTTAACACAAGATAACAAGGATAAACATTGTTCCATAGCAAAATGTATAGATTCTTTGATTGTACAAAAAAATATACAATTCGCAAAGGTTTGATTATACATATAGATCCACGAGCAGTACATGAGACACCCACAACACTTCGCGATCAATGCAGCTTATGCTGAAACCTAACCCAATTCCTGACTCCAAACTTATTTATAGATTTTCATCGAGTAATTACCCACACACGGGGCACCTTACAGTATATTTACAAACTTGCACTCAGTAGGGATGGTGATTTCATCTAATCCACCCCTCCCCATTCTCTGCCCCAAATATAGTATAGAGAGATAGGACTAGCATCGTTTAGGGACGCAAATTTCATTCGCTCTGCCTTGTTCTCTGCCCTGAATGAATCGGGGACTCAAAGATTTTTTGGGGGATAGGATCCAATTCAAGGATGAATATGGAAAAAAGTCAGAGAATGGGCAGGATTCATGTCTATGTATCCCTGCACCACCCTGATCTCCCCACCCTTATTTCCATACATTTTAATCATATTTTTGAATTCTTATTCGTTTTTATATCATATGTGAGACTGTGTTATTTTTCTCATAGATTGTTCCACGTGGCGCTCATCGGACGACTCACCTTATGAATAGCTTCGTTTTCTGCGCCTTTTGGCGTTCCATCTGCACGTATGTAAGTATTGGGGGAGAGAGAGAATCACTTCTTCTTCCCCACTCTTTCTTCCTGCATTGCTAAGTCTGATAGTTCATCGAAAGTTTGTTGAATCCCTTCGTCGTCGTCGTCGTCGTCGTCGTCGTCATTTGATCTCAGGTAACCCTTCTATCCGTTTTAATGTTTGATTGCTTTGTTTTATCGAATACACAAGGTCTAGCCTAATTTCTTAAGAATCGTTAGGTTTATTTTTTTCCTACTACCAACTTCGCATGAATAGTACCTACTTAACTGTCTCATCACCCTTTTATGGTGAGCATGTCTAGTTGACGTGCTTTTTTAATGTCCCTATCACATCAGCCGCATATTCAATCAAGTAGAATCGTGTTTCGACATTAATGTCGATCCGTCAGACGTCGGTCTCCTTCCGTGTTCCTAACCTTCTCCGCTTGTGCCTGTGATAGATTTATCCATAGCTCTAAGACAGGCGAAGAACAGGTGCCAATTTCGATTCTTATTCAAATCTTTAAGCCTTCTGGAACCGTCACAACAATTTGGACGATGTGGTTTTCACTTTGGAGCGGGAGGGCACTATGCCCAAGCTCGGCCAGACTGCATCCTTTGCTCGTGACGGCAATAATCGAAGGGGAGCTCGATTCTCTTCATCCCTGGCTCTGACGCATCTTTTATGAGCTTGGCCTTACCACTTTGCAGGTATTTGTCAATTTTTTCTAAGTCGTCATGTCGATTATCTGACTCAAGAAGCTCCATAGACTGGACCTCTAGTTTTGTGATATTTTTGGACTATATTATGCCAGTAAGTACACCAAGTCTGGCCGTCACCATCTTATGAGCCGAACTCAGTACGACCCATTGGTGTTAGGTCTCACTGACTTCGATAAGCACACCAACGTCGTCGTGGCCGTTGCAGACAATTTTAAATTTGGCCCTAACAAGGAAAGAGAATTCACCATTCCTCGCTTCCCGGGAAAACTGAGTGAGTATTGACTTGCCACTTGTTCTTTTTTTCATTTATGTTTTCCTCATATTATGTGTTCTATCTTGATGTGTCTCAACCTATTTTCAGATCTTGATGTTGTTTCCAACTTTTGCTGATGCCGACATGCGTTCAACATTTTTTTGGCTAACCGTGAAGTCACCAACATCCTAAATTCAAGCCCCATTACAAACATACACTCTAGGATCGTCATGCCGAGCGAGCCAGCACAAGCGTCCGATTTGAGTCCTACCTCAATTGTCCAGAAGTTATCCCAGATTTTGTGCTAACCAAAATGGAACACCTTGCCAACCATCAGCCCAGCCCAAGTTCAGTGTCGTGTTGCTCATCGTTTCAACCCCTCCTGTCATTTAGCCACCGTCATCATCTTTGATTCCTTCTCGGTTAACCACCCATTCAGCTACGCTACCCGTCCCAGCAAAAAGGCACCGATGGAGGGTGACGAGGAGGACGTTTTGCCTATTTTCTCTACAGTACATATTGAGTCAACCGAGCAGGTTGTTGACGAGGTTGAGGAGCAGGAAGATGATTGCCTCTAGGAGTCAAATCTAAGGATCAGTAGAAGGTCGCTAACGGAGTTCGACACTATCAAAAAACATGAAGTGGCTCAGGTTCTTGCCCATTCAGTCTGCTTGCCGAAAGACACCGAAGTGTTGTCGAGGGAGATGAAACCACTGTACCATACTACCATGAAATCTGCCATTGCGGTAAGATTTATTAATCCTTCTGTCCTGAATCACTTGATTAAAATATTTAACTTTTGTCACAGCTATTTTTTCTTTTGGAGACTATTCAGTCTCTCACCATGCTGGATCGCAAGGTGTCTCAATCTATGAGGCTAGCCGATCGTTCGTTTGCAAAGCCCGCTAAAGAGAAAAAGCTAAAGGAGGCATTGAAAGATCAGATTGCCACGCTGAAGTCCGAGGTGCCATCCCTGACTTCCTGATGGAGGTTATCGAGTCTACCAATATGGGTATACATGGTCTGGATTGGATCGATTTTGTAAGAATCTAGGAATCAAACCATATCTAATGGTTCCAAAGAATTGAGAATAATAACCAGACCGCTACACATATGGAACCAAACCAGAACCAAATCATTAGACCGGTTCGATTTGGCTCCTGTTTGGTTCTAAACCATGTTAGCATTTAAAAATTGCTAAAAAAAATATGAATAGAATAGTATTAGTTTTTTAAAATTGCGAACAAAATAAACATCTAATAAATTTGTGGGAAACACAACTACATTGAGAATGAAAGAGTTTTTAATTTTGGAGAGTGGAAGGGTTGTGACCTTTTTGGGCGAGTAGAAGAGTTGTAAAAGTTGTAACATATATAGTATATATAATCAGTCTGGTTCGGTTCAAACCACGGTTTTAATTATGAAACCATGGACCGAACCATAATATTCGGTTCTCATTTTTTAACCATAACCAATCCACTAAATCATAAAACTAATCCAAAAAGAATGGTTCAGTCCGGTTTAGCAGTTTTTCAGTTCTTTTGTACACCCTTCTCCACCAATACGGAGCTGCTAATAAGACCGAGAGAATTTGGTCTAAACAAAAGGGTCTGGCTACATTGGCTTTCGACAAGGGGTATGATCAAGCCGAGCAGTATCATATCAATGAGATTGAAGCTATCGAAGGCGTGGTCTACCGTTAGGGTTAGGTGGATGCACTCAAGGCTGCCGATGTGTCGGGCAATTCTTCCTTGGTGGCTAATCCTCCAACCTTCCTATCCAATCTCTCGGCATCAGCCCCAGCTAATCAAACTCTTGCTGTCGAGTGACAACTTGGTCTTGGTTTTGTTTTAATGTCTTTCTCATCCATTTTTCTTTCTGTCAACGCCAAAATCTCATGGCATGTTGTCAACGTGAACTTGTAATGAAGTTTTTTTGGTATTTTGTTTTAACCTTTGAATTTTTTTATTAATGCATTGGCTATGTGCGCCTCTTTCTGTCTATTTTATCCTTAGTGGGCGACGTGCCACTCTATCTCCTTCCCCCTTGTGGAGTGCTTGGAAACTAGGGTCTTTGTAAACCCTTAGTGGCCTGGGACTTCCTCCAGTCCTCCTACAGCTTGGGGATCTTGCCAGTAAGGTGCGAGACGGATTCTTACCCTTTAACGTTTCGCCTCAGCCTAGTCTTAGTCTCTTGCAATCATTTGGTCATTTTTCTCTTCATTGAAGTTTTCGATTAAGATATCCAGTCTGGCTTCCAATGGGATCACGACTTCCATACCGAACGCGAGGGCTAATGGGGGTGTGCCCTATGGATCTTCTTGGTGTGGTTTAGTCTGCCTAAAGTATGCTCGACAGTTCCTTCGCCCACTTCCCTTTCGCAGCCTACAACCTCTTCTTTATTTCACACACCACTGTTTTGTTCAATGCTTTGACCTGTCCGTTGCTTTGGGTATAACATGGAGTATAGTTGTAAAATTTGATTTTATGTTCGATACAGAAGTCTGTGAACAAGCCTCCGACGAATTGTGCCCCCTTGTCAGACACGAACGTATATGGTATGCCGAACCTAGATACTATGTTTTTCCACGTGAACCTTTTCACATCTTTTCCTTTAATGGTGACCAACAGTTCGGCCTCCACCCATTTTGTAAAATAGTTAGTGGTTATAATGTCCAGTCCCCACTGTGCAAAAGGCCAAGGGATCGTTAGGGGCGATAGCTCTTCGGTCGGCTACCAAATCATAGGAGAGAACTACTAGCACTTATCACATTTTTGTACGATTTTTTGAGCATCCTCCATCATCTTTGCCCACCAATAGCCATTTGTGATTACTCGGTGAGCTACGGACTATCCTCCGAAATGGTAACCACAGCTACTGGCATGAACTTCGTATAGAACCTTAGTTGTCATAACAGGATACACACAATACAAGTACAACCCAGCAAAAGACTGTCGGCGTAGCTTGGAGTCGGATGCCACCAAATCGCGTTGACTTGTGAACGATTCGATGTGCTTCCCTCTTGTTGGCAGGCAATCTATCTTCCTTCAAATAAGCAATGATGGGGTCCATCTAGCTTGGACCATACGCAGTCATCAGTACTTCCATGGACTCTATCGGTTCAATGCTCAATTGGGCAAGCATATCTACAGAGATGGTTCGATGCTTGTTGACTTCCACAGACAAAGCTACACCTACCAATGCGTCGACGTGTGCATTTTGATCCTTCATAACTTGTTCAATCTAAACCCTTTGAAATCCCTTGATCAATTTTATCATTTTGCTCATGTATTTGCCCATCTTTTCGTCTCTAACTTTGTATTTGCCCGAAAGCTAGTTGACCACCGAATGTGAGTCATTGTGAACAGTCAATTCTCTTGCCCCGACTGCTTCTGCCACCCTGAGACCTACTAGAAGGGCCTCATACTTTGTTTCGTTGGTGGTGGTGTGAAAATCGAGCGGGATTGAATGCACGTGAATCACCCCTTCCAATGAAACCAACAAGAATTCCGCTTCGGCCCCCTTACCCTTCGATGCCCCATCTACATAATATTTCCAGATCTCGTCTCCGAAGCCATATCTCTTGGTCTATTTGACACTTTTCTGTTCTACTGCGGCCAAGGTTATAGATTCCGCCCGGGGTGTGAATTCGGCAATGAAGTCAGCCAAGATCTGAGATTTGATAGCCGTTTGGGACTGACATCATATGTCAAAATTGGCCAACTCAATGGCCCATCAAAGATAACCTCCATGAGAAGTTAAATTTCCTTAGCAACGGTTTTAAAGAATATTCGGTGAGGACCAAAATAGTGTAGCCTTGAAACTATAGTGCGAGCTTTCTTGATGCCACAATGAGTGCCAGTGTGACTTTTTCAAGTGGAAGATATCTGGTCTTGGAGTCGAGCAATGTCTTGCTTGCATAGTAAACCAGGCTATGTCCTTCATTGTGTCAGAGGAGGACCAAACTGATAGCATGCGATGAGACAAAGTTTTCCCTACCACTAACTTGGTTAGCAATGGTGTTGAAGTAAGGTACTACTTCAGCCAAGCGAGAGCTTTGTCGCACTCCTCGTTCCACATAAAGTTGCGTTGGTTGTTCTTCTTAAAACATTCAAAACATGGTCGACACTTGTCAGATGATCGGCTTATGAATCTGTTGAGGGCTGCCGCCATTTCAATTGGATTTTGTACTTCCTTAATCGTCAAAATTTAGTTAGGACTGCCAAAATTTGGTTCAGATCGGCCTCAATTCCTCTATAGGTCACCAAGTAACTGAGGAACTTTCTAGACTCGACGCCTAATGCACACCTGGATGCTTGAATCTCAAATTATGCTTCTTCAGTATATTGAATACCTCATGTATGGTTCCCTGTTTTGGTACTTTTGACTACCATATCGTCGATCTATGCTTCCATTGTCTTGCCAATCTGTTTTTCAAACATCCTCGCGACCATCCGTTGGTAAGTTGCCCCGGTGTTCTTTAGGCCAAAGGGCATCACTCGGTAATAATAGAGACCCCTCGACATGATGACGGTTGTCTTGTCCTGGTTCGGGCTGAATATAACGATGATCTGATGGTAACCTCTGTATGCATCCATGAAACTCGTGTGCTCATTGTCTGACTGTTGTGTCTACTAGTTAGTCAATTATGGGTAAGCGGAAGCTATAATTGGGGCATGCATCATTCAGGTTTGTGTAGTCTACGCAGACCCGCCACATACCATTCTTTTTCTTTACGACGACGTATTTGCTAGCCAACTCGAGTACTGAACTTCTTCAATTGCCTCGGCCTCTAACAACTTGTCCATTTCTTCAACGACCGCTTTAGTGGGAGTTAAGGTCGAACATCGGGCCATCGGGCTTTCTATACGATTGACCGTCGTGCTAGATCGACCTTCAGTTCGTGACAAATGAAATTAGGGTCTACCCCGGGCATCTCATAGGAACTCCATATGAACACCACCATATTTTGTTTCAGAAAGCTGGCCATGTCCTCCCTTTCCTGCTCAATCAAGGAAGAACTTTTCGAGAAGAGCCAACCAAGAAGAACTTATCAGGGACAAGACACCATAACCGTGAAAATCTAGATGGGTATGAAGAGTTATAGGGGGCGCTGTTGATGGTGCCAAAACGCAAGATATATTAATTATTGGGGGGATAAGTTTTGAAGGGAAGCTAAAGCTCCATCTAAACGCAGCCTTAAAAAAATGTAATGATATTGATTAAAACGTGAATGACTTATTAATTGATGCATATTTGGAATCTTCACATTAGGAGGTAAATAAAATATTTAATGATATTAAGTTGTAACTATACTTTTTAAGATTAGGATATAAGTGCAACCATAACTATTTAGTGACATAAATTATAATTCATAAATTAGAAATTATGATTTAGGTTGAATTAAATTTTCTAATCCCCTAACTATTAGAATTTTTTTATTTGTATCAATTAGAAATTTATTTGAATTTTTTTATAATTTTTTATTTTGTATCAATTTGTAATTGATTGTTGATTCGTTTCTACAAAAAAAATTTAAAAGTACAAAAATTATATTTAAAAGTTAAAAAGAGTTTAGAAAATATGAAAAATAAAGTAAAACAAGACATGCTTTGATTTTTTTCATATTTAGTGAATTTTTTTAACTTTTAAATATAATTTTATATTTTTTAAATTCATTTCGTCGAGACAAAACAACAAATATAAAAAAATCGGTGCAAAATAACAAACATGATTTTTTCAAATAAAGATAAAAAATTAATTTTAATACTTTAACCAAAATTTTGACTTATTGTTTTATTTTTAGTATTTTTTATTTTTTAAAATTAATTTTATATTTTTAAAATTATTTTTATCGAAATGAACCAACAATAAATAAATTGATACAAAACAAAAACTTAAAAAAATAAAATAAAAAATAATCTAATAAATAACACACATTTTTTAGAAACAGTCTTGCTAACCAATGCATAATAGATAATGTAAAATATACACATAATGCGAAACAAATATAAATAAAATACATACTTTATTAACGTTAATTTATATTCACAAATATTAATATATAATTTATAAATATTAATATAATTTTTATGCAGGCAGTTACCATTTTCTTTTTACAAATAATGTAGTCATAGAATTTTATATATAATGAATGAGAGTCAACTACAGAATACAGTTCCCGTGAAAAGCCGTGTCCTATATAAAAAAAAGAAGGTGTCCCAAAAAATAAGTTGAGCGATGGTCGCAAGGAGGCCAACCGACGACAACCTCAGGGAGAACAGACACTTGGAAAGGAAAAACTGAACGAAGAAACACCCTTGTCTGGGTATTTCGCCGCATTGGTGCTGCGGCGGCGGCTGCCACAGGAATAAAAAATTCCTCTGGTCAGAAGAGATCTCCAACCCTTGAAGTTCTTTCTTCTGTACTTGTGTGCGTTCGCATGTGCCTACATTGAGTTGTGGCTCGACAGATTCTGTTTTTTCCTATTTTTCGCTCCCCCTTTGTCTTTTTTCTTTTTGTTTGCCCATTGATGATTGTGTGAACGAGCATCCATTGACTGTGATGGCAATCTTAGTGTTTTCCTTAAATCTGTTTTTTTTTCTTGGTTTGGAATTTTATGATGCTCCTTTTTTTTTTCTTATTGTCTTCAATGCAATAATAGCTAGGGTTTTTTTCTGTTGACTCGAAGCTTCTTCTACTAGGGCGTCTCTATTGCTACATTGTTTATCAGCTCACCATTTCATTTCACATAGACAGTTACGTACCACAGGACACGCTAGTTTCGCTGTGTGCGTGTGTAAATTTTGTCCGAATCTGATTCTGCGTACTTAAATTAGGTTGTTGTTCTAGGTGGTGGATTGCTTGAGAGCCAGGATGCCTCTATATAAGAGAAAACCTTTTTCTCTGGTGGAAAAGCCCAAGGATTTGAAGCCTCAGGAGCTCGTGTTTCTAGTTCGATTGACTAAAGAGATTTTTAGGGATTATGGGTATCCATCCTTACTCTCTCACCACTTTTCTGAAATTGGAAATCTTCATTTTCTCGAAGTTTACGACTTGGGTGTAGATTGTTGGTTTTGTTAGTATTAGTGTTTTTGTCTCATCACTTACACTTGCATGTGCTAATTCTTAACTGGTGATGTTTCTAGTGAATACTTGAATCGGATAAATCTATATTGCCAGAGAGTTTGGACTTGTAAAGTTACTGGAAAGACTAACTTGACTTATGAGGAGGCCTTGGCTTCAGAAAAACTGGCAACGGAAAAGGTTCAACAGTTCCCTAAAGAACTAGTCGGCCCTGTGCTGCATGATGTCCAATTTAGTAAGGATTCATTGCCCTTATGTATTACTTCTGCATATCCTTCTCTGCTGGCTTCTCTGTCGCTCTCCGTGATCGCATTTCCCTGTCTTTTACTTGTTTCAAAGTGAAAATTGCTGTTTCCATTTGCTGTTTTATGGGCTTCCTGGGATTCATGTGTTTTACACCTTTTTTTACATATTCGTCATAATTTGCCTTATTTTATTTTATTTTTCTGCTGAGTAAAGCTTTTGAGGTACATGTATACTATTTGGAATTTTACAATGTTTAAAACAGCGTAAAAGGAAAATGTGGGACTTCCTAAGGATGCTATGGTAGCCTATAGCTACATCCTTCATTTGCGGAAAATTTTTTCTGACTCCGGAAACCATAAAAGTATCTGATGTGGTGACTTGTTTCCTGTAGGCCATCTTGAGGAGGCATGATGTAGGCAAATGGTGTTTCCACAAGTTATTTATGTAGTCACTGTGATGTCAGGAGAATCTGCTGACATTTTTTTCCATTCAAAATTTATGCATGGCAGTTCTCTATTGTTGTTTTGTGAATTCTGGTCTATTTATTTCGCAGTTTTTCTCTATGTTCTCTATTTCTAGCTCTGATTTTTATCCTCTGCTCTTACCTTGGCAATATAATAAAATGTTTCAATCTCCTTTATCATAGACAAAAGGGGGACGATTAAAAACCAACCCCTGGGTATCCTATAGGGGCAGGTAATATAGTAGGCATGACCGATGTTCCAATGAAACAGGATATAGGAACCATTAAGTTTACCAAGAACACCTTGAGTGTGATGATACATTAGGGGTGTAATCAGTTCGGTTTGAGTCGGTTTCTAGCGCGGAAAACCAAAACCGATCAGTTTGGGGTGGAATTTATGAAAACCGATCCTGACCAAATTTCGGTCCCAACCGAAGTCGGTTTGGGCTCAGGTCTGGTCGATTTTTTAGGTTTTTTGGGTTCCCTGAATGGCCCTTTAAATTTCAGAAAACTGTGGTTGGGTTGGACAGATGCAACATCCTTGGTGTGCTTTCCTTAAATTTATGGCTTTTAATAGTCCTGAAACTAACTGGAGACATAATTCTAGAGCAGCAAAAATTCAGATTGATGATGGGTTCACTTACTAGTTGCCTTTTATTATATGATTTATATCAACCATCTCGTTCGGTAGAAATTGCAGAGAGAGGGTGAGAGAGAAAGAGTGAGATTGAGAGAGACAGAGATTGAGAGGAATGGCCTCAATGCGCGGGGGGGGGGGGGGGGGNNAGAGAGAGAGAGGCGGAAAAGCTTAACCCTAAACGGCTAAACCTCTCTTTTAGGGTTTTGGAAATGAACGGGTAGGATCAAACGGTAATATGTCGGTTCGCTTCGGTCAGGATAACAAGACATATGGCGTGACCGAAATCAAACTGAAAATCGAAAAAAAAATTCTAGGAAACTGAAACCGACCAAACCAAACCTATTTCAATCATTTTTTTTCGGTTTTCCTTTCACCCCTACTCAACATGATTAAAAAATCAACTCATTTTTTTTTATTATAGAAAAAGGCATCAAGGGAGTGCCACCTATGTACATAAGAAGGTCTAGGACAAAAAGGTTATCAAGAAATTGGTCAAGGTATGATAACCCTCCCTCAAGTCCCAACTATGCAAATTTGAAAGAAAAAGACTCCTAAGCCTATACAATGGCTTCTACACTCTATCAAATACTAATATTCTGCTCTCTCCAAATAAGTCACATCACACAAAGCGGAATCAAAATCAGAGCTTTCATTTGCTTTTGTCCACTCGAGCCCAGAACCATTCTTGAATTAAATCTACCACCGACTAGGGAAAACTCTGTGCCATATTCCACCAAACAAAGAACTATAGCTCAGAGCTCCCTTGCAACCGGACAATGAATAAACAAGTGTGCCACAAATTCTCCTTCACTCAAGCACATGCAACACCAATTACAAAAAACGTTGCTATGCCGAAGAAGGTTATCTATGGTAAAATGATGTCCCACGTACTATGTGAATAAAGAAACCTTAGTTGGAGTCCAAGTGCATTTGCCTTCAGAAGCCCAATTCCCTTCGTAACAGGCCCTTTCGGCCACTGCCTTAGACTTACTACGCGAGCCTAGGACTCGCCTTACCCTCACACACCAACTTTTGAAGCAAAAGCAAAAACCAGTCACCCATCCCCATTAAGCGGTAATGTAACAAATATCTACTCCCTATGACCCCCCCATAGCTACAAGAACCTGAATTGAATGTCCTTGTTCTTTTGCCCTGCACCAAATGGCAATAGCTCTTCAACTTACTCCGGAGTGTTCCAACAAACCCTTACCCCACTTCTGTTAGCAGTTTCTTATATAGAAGTGCAATAAACCATGGAATCTTGAAACCCACCAAAGTCAGCTTTCTTCCAACTCCTTGACCTCTTTCCACTATCGAAAGTTGCCCCTGCCCAATCTGATCTCCGCCTAATTTGCAAACTCGAAGGATCTACCACCTTATCAATGATCTTCTACTTGCTATAATTGAGCTGAACTCCACTCCCATTTCGATCGTAACAGAAAACCTCAAATTGAGGATGACCAAATGATTGGAGAATCACTAAACTCCAGCAAGAGTGGACAGCAGGGTGCCACAGACCAAAACAACGAATAGATGTTACAAAATCGTGAATGGACGTATATTGTATTTGAGGATGACCAAATGATTGGAGAATCACAAAACTCCAGCAAGAGTGGACAGCAGGGTACCACGGACCAAAACAACGAATAGACATTACAAAATCGTGAATGGACGTATATTGTATTCGAATCTGTTTTTCTCTCATTTTGTTTAAATATTGTCGTTTTCATCTTTTAGTCTAATTTCTCTTAGATTCATGTTTCTGTAAATTTGTACATAATCATGGTCAGAGGGAGACGAAGATAAAGATGTCATATAATAATTCTAAAGATCTTAAAAGGATTATTGAATTATTTTCCTATCAGAAAAGGAGCCAAAAATAAATTTCTCCGAATCCACATTTCTTGCATGTCTAGCTAAGGGACTTAAATTCATCATCTAAGATAAGCTTCTTATTGAATTAGGCATGAAAATATAATTTATTTTGCTCATCCAAAGGCTGTATTTCAACATCTTCTAGAATCATAACTGACAGGAGCGATTCATGTCTAGACAAGGATTTGATGCTCGATTCAATTCACAGGATAACAACTATGCTCAATTCTATTGTATCTGCTAACATACGATTAGTTGGTGCTGAAGGTTGAGCAATGATTGCAAGATTTGAGATAATGTACGGTCTTGACAAGTACAGCCACAGATGGAATGACATAATATTAAGCTTCTTCATGCCAACCGGTGACCCCCTCAAATGTTTTCAGGCATTCAAACAAGACTTGGAGGATGTTCGCGAAGACAACCCGTGTCCTGAATCTCTATTAATAAAACATGTTTAGTATTCTAGGAAATCCAGCTGACTACCCGCAATACGTGTTGAAACATTTCCAAAAGGATGACATCATACGTAGGACAGCGAAAAAATGTACAGCTGGTAACTTTCAACATAGGAAATTAAGCAGTAAAAGACTTTTTGGGTGAAAAAAGGAAACGGAACTTAGCAAGAAATGAAAAAGTAATCATTAATGTATGGCTTTCATGTAGATTGTGTGAAAGATGTGTTTTGAATTTGTTCTGTCAGCATATCTACATGGTGTTCTTAACGTGTCATGTTCTTGTCCATCCTACATACCACATAATATCAATTTGTAAAATGGAAAAAAAAAAAAAAAGAAAGAGGAAAAGCAGACCAAATAATAAAGGAAAAAATATCTTAGATCGAGCCCTCAAAATTTTTTATTTACGTCTGATTATTTTTAATCCCATGGGCACTTTAAATCAATTTGGTGTTTTGGTGTGAATCGTTTGGGAAATTAAAAACGAATTACAAGTTTCAAGTGAAAGTGCTGGAAAACCAAGAAGAGGACAGTTATTAACTGTCTCAGTAATTTATCTTGTGATTATTCTATTGATCTTGGTGCCTCTAAGAGTTGGCGGTTGGGATTTTCTAGAGCCTTACGCATGATGGTTAGGAACAAAGTAGTCATGTTTGAACAGTTTAACTGAAAGATTTTTGTTAGTTCATATGGCCTTTAATTGTCTTATTTTTCATTGTTGAGTATCCATCTTCCTTGTAGTTGCATATGCATCCAATTCAAGCTATACAATGTTTGTGGTTGTTTGTTTCGGCAGGTATGCTCACAATAAAGGATCTTGTTAACAAAATTGCTACAAAGTTACAGGAGAGTTTCTCAGAGGGCACTGAGCTGTATGGAAAAAGGAATAATTCTGTTTGTCCTTGCAAAATAGTGAAAGTTGTTGTGGAAGAGGCTGACAGAACCCAATATGAGGTAGTGTGGCTTGACAAAGACAAGAACATAACTGGAAATGATGTAGTGAATGTAGAAGATTTGGTACGGAAGAAGCTTCCTTTCAGTAGAGATGTTCTGAAGTCTTTTATCAGAGAATCTACTTATCGAAGTGTCCCTTGGGTGCTACACGATAACTTGGCCAGGAAGCTTGGAATCTCGACTGATCCTCCTGAAGAGTTAAAAAGCAAAGTTTCCTTCCAGGATGGACGTGTAATTGGTATTAGGAAACGAAGTATCAAAGAGGAAGATGGACAAAACACTGGGGTAACCATCGACGTTCTTTTGGATTTGTTTTGTTGAAAATATGTGATTTTATGGTTTCTATGTGTGCTGAATTTAGGGAGGAGAAGTGCTCAGAGAATTTAAACGAAAGAAATTGGGGAAGGAAAAGTCAGTATCCTTGATCTCTGAGAAAAACTCTGGTATAGGTAATTTTTTTTCTGTTTACTGTTTTCATACTGAGTAAATGGTAAGAGAAAAACTACTCTTCCATGTTCAGGGCTTTTCTGCTGGAGTAATTCATCTAATTCTTTAAAAAAAACATGAGAACATGTTTCTAATCTGATTACTGGATGTAACTTATTTTCTTTATCTTGGAATCTGCAGGAGATAAATGGAAGGAAGTGCCCGTTAAATATCCAATTGAGGATCTTCTGGTTGAACCCACTTCAGATGATCCAGTTTTCACTGACCGCCCTTCCCCGTCAAGGGACTTCAACATTCCCATGGAGTGTGTAGGGGATCTCTTAATGGCATGGGATTTTTTTTCTTCTTTTGGTAGGCTGTTGTATTTGTGGCCGTTCTCGCTTGAAGATTTTGAAAATGCTCTCTGCCACAAAGACAGCAATCTAATCATCATTGTGGAATCTCATTTGGCAATTCTTCGCTTGCTTATAAAGGATAATGGGGACTATGCTCTGGCTATACAGAAGAAAAAGCGGAAGCCAAAGGTTGCACTAATGAAAAATGAAATTTTTTATGTACTTCGTTACTGGAAATAGATATGATACATCTCTTGTTACCTGATCTTGTGGCACTGTGGTTTCTTTCTACCCAGCTACCATAACCTCATGATTCTTATGTTTTTTCCTTTAAACTTGCAGATTACATTGATCACTTGGACAGAGTATTTGTGTGATTTCTTAGAAATGGTTGATGCTGCTGAACTATCCAATTATATGACGATAATTAGGCGCGGTCATTACGGCCTTCTTGACATTCATGCAAAATTAGGAATTTTGCGCGCATTGGTTGACCAAGCCCTTAATACGAATCTCGTCAGGAAGAAGTTAGATGAATATGTTGAACAGCAGCAGGTTCTTGCAGCTACAAGAAGGGAGGAAGCATTGGAGGAGGGGAGAAAGAAGAGACAAGATAAAGAACTTCTGAAGGCAGAGTCTGATGGCAAGGAGATTATAGAAGGACGTAGTGGAGAGTCTGTAGGAAGCAGCTCAAACACAATGTTGCATGGCAATTGCAGCACGCAGAATGGATATGTAGCAGAAACATGGAACAAGAATACCGTGTCGTCTCCAGGGAAACATGCATTGGAGAACAGGTTCAAGTGTTTTTTTGAAGAATATTTCCCTATGAGTTGCATTGCATTTTATTCTTTTCTAACTTCCTGATGAAACAGGAGAGAAGTAGACACCATGGTGAAAAGCAATGGAAAGCAACAGAAGGTAGATGCCAAAGCTGCATTGGAAATTAAAAAGGGTTCATCTAGGAAGGGAGCTCAAAAACTGAGTGGGGATGATGGAAACAAGGCAACTAAAGGGAGTAAAGAATGTAGGGTACGCTTCTCTCTCTCTCTCTCTCTCCCCCTCCCTCTCTCTATGTGGTCGGTAGGGTGTGTTTATATACATACTTTTATGTTCATGAAAGCTATGTTTGGTTCCCAGATATATTGAGGGAACGGAAACAGAATGTTAATAGTCAGTTTTAGTAGTTTTTTTTTTTTTTTTTTTGGGGGGGACAAGCATATGTTCATTTGTTCTTATTTTAATGACCTGCCAAAAAAGAAATCAGAGAAACAATAGCTTCCAGTTGATATTCGTTTTCCTCGTTTCTTTCTCTACAAATCCTGCACTCATCAAGCCTAAATAGACACTTGAGCAATGATTGTGAGCTCATTTTCTACTCATTTGTGTTGATTGTGTGTACACTACAGAAAGAATATCTTGAAAGGGAGATGGAGAAAAGATTCATTCGCACCAGTCCCATGGGTAAAGACAGGTCTTATAACAGGTATTGGTTTTTTAAACGGGATGGGAGGATCTTCATCGAGAGTCCTGACTCTGCACAATGGGGCTATTACAGTACCAAGGAAGAGGTATTCATGCTGCATGCATTTAAAATTACCAAGTTGCATGTTGGTTTCGTTGTTCTTTTAGTGATTCTAGCCTCCCTTTCTTGACAGCTTGATGCCTTTATGGGCTCACTGAACCGAAAAGGTGAGAGAGAGAGGGCACTCAAGAAACAGCTCGAAAAGTACTATAGTAGAATATGGTGAGTTAGTCTGAACTTGTTCTCAAGCAACTTTTGAACTGCCTTTAGATTATTCTAATTGGGTATTCATATTCTTTTCTTTCCTTCTGATTGCCATTTTCCATTTGAGTTTGAATATCTTGGCACAAAATGTTTCTACTGTTGGATGGTTTGGTAATTGTCCCTTTCCTTCCTTTCTTCTTGTGAAGTTATTTCCTTCTGATTTACTTTTTATTGGTTGGGTGCCCTCCCCTGCAGCTGCTGTGTCTTTTTCGACACATACACATGCACCCAAAGGAAGACTTATACATGCTTGTATGAAATTATATAGAAATGCGTATATCATATGTCGTCACGTATGCAAATAATATATGTCAGAGGGTAAGTTTCTTGGACTCTGAAGTTTTTAAAAGGATTTGATACTTTTAGGGGCAGTCCCTCATGTCTAAAAGAAAAGGTTTTGGAGAACATCATCACTCTTGGTAGCTGTTAGTCAAGCTTATTGGTCCTCCTTATTCAATTATTTCTGGGTTCTGAACTTAAATTTTATTCTTATTTTTTGGAACTCAGCCTGCTAACCTTGAGGTTGTGGCTTCGATAGCACTGCCACGACAATGTACTTATACGGTCCCTTACGTTTCTATTCATCTCTATGGTGTTTAACTATGCTTTTATTTTGGGGTAATACTCTTATTTTTAAACTTTAGTAATGTTTGTCTTCAAAAAATATCAAATTTCAATTGGTGAACTTGTTTTCATGATTATGTAATGGGTGAATTTTTAAACATATAGATCGCAAATTCTACACCCAGTTCTAATTTACCTTTTGGACTTAAAATCATTTACAACACAAACAGAAGGAGAAATCAGAATACCAAAACCATAATCAGGCATTGGCTAACAGAAAGAAGACTAAGATATCACTGGGGGACGTCATACATCTGGAATGGATAGTGAGTGTGACAAAGAGGGGAGATTCGAACCAACCGAGACAACATGCATTGGGGACCCATTTGTAGTGGCAATAGTAATAGGAGAGGAAGGGGGAATGTCGTTACTTAGAAGTGAGAAATCAGAGATTATATAATGAGAGGAACCTGAATAAAATATCCACGTGGAGTAGTAAGATGCATGTTGTGCAAGAACAAATTACCCAACTCAGTAGTAACAATTTTAGGAGCTTGTGACTAAATTCCATGAAGGGTAGCCATGAAAGACATACTGCTCAAAACACCTATAAAGGTTGTCCCGATAGACAAGTCAACCGAAGAACGGGTTCAGAGATCCTCCAGAAGGCTTGAAGAATGTGTTGGAGATAAGATTACCATGGCATTGGTCTTTCATAGTTGTAGATATGCTGTTTTTCCAAATCGCTGCTAGGAAAATAAGAGATCGTCCAAAAATAAAAGCAACGGTTGTCAATGACTGAAAATCGGGCTTGTCATTCGGCACACGTCTGAGTTTTTTTGATTTGATTGAGACATGTTGGGTATGTTTGTGTGAGGGATTATTTCTCAGCCAAAGAAGAGGAGGAACTGCTGTTGTCGATTTTGTCTTCTGTCCTGAACAATAGCATGTGGGCAATGTAATGTTGGTGATATTAGTTTAGGGGGGGAGTCAGTGACACTTCTACATTATTGAATTCAAGGAAAATTTGCTCCCATTGGTCATTTAGGAGGCTAGGTATTTTTTTTTTTGGTAGCATCTTTTAGGGTGGATATTGTCAAAATCCCATCTCAGTTAATTTCATTTGCATGTTTCTTTTAAAGACTTGAAGGACTACCATTTTCATGACGCAAGCGATGGAAACTGACACAAGTGCTGTTAGTGATGGGAACGACATAAGTGCTATTAGTAATGGAAATGCCACGAGTGCTTCTACATCAAATAGAACTATGTAGTGTTCCATTCCTTATGAGCCAATTATTACTCCGTGACAAGTTATCAAAGCAATTTTCCTCATTTTTCCCAGTAATTTGAGGCCTTTACGGCATTAAAACATTAGGTTACTTTGAATAGACTGGAGTACTAGGTAGCCATTCCTTTGCCTATTGGACATAGTTGAACATATTATTTGCCGGATAATTTAGGTTACGTTTAGTAAATAGGGTAGCTTGATTAATGGATAGACCTTTCAATAACTATTACAAATTGTATGTGTACTTGTTAATGGCTTTTTCTTATTTGTGACCAAAATCTAAGTATATTTTAGAACTGATAGTTTTTCTTATTTGTGGTGACTAGTGTAGCAAGTCATTGAAAAGAGTGTATTTCTGTCAATGGCAACCTTAAAGCAACGTAAAGTTTTTAATCTTTCTAATTGTCCCCCTCAAATTGATTTTTACAGCTTGGAAATGCAAAAGAGATCAAAGGAGGTAGCTCATAAGATTGCTATTGATGAGGCTGTTCTCCGGAGGTCAAGTCGGGTTCGTGCCCCACCTAGGAAGTACAATCCCGCGGTTGCTTTTCTCAGGTATGTTAACAAGTGGAAGCAAGACTAATAACTACCATTGGAATGTTGGAAGACAGAATCTATTTAAGCAATTGAAGATTCTCTTTGTGATTTCTTTAAATGGACATTCGAGGTCAACGGGGGGCCAAGGGTGGGGTGGAGCATTTTTTTTTTTTGGTTGTTTCCAGCCCCAAAATGATGGGCTGTGTAGTTGTAACTGAGCCTCAGTTTTGTAGATGGCCTCATTCGGCAATTTAAAAATTATATCCATATGCGTGGATTTTGGTTAAGACATTACGTTGTTGACATTTTCATATGTTCTGCATGGTTACTCAAATCGGATGTGAAGAAGTCAGGTAACAAGTGATTATTAGGAAATATGTGCATTTTTTTCCTTATGGTTTTTAGGCAAGAATAGAACTTACGGATATAGTATCATGATGAGTGTTGGGAGTTGGAACTTCCAACCTTGCGAGCACCCTTTAAATGTCCTCCTATCTCTGGGCTAGCAAGAATCTCATCCAGTTATATCCCAAGCAGGAGAGGAACCACATGCGGGTCTGGGTCCCGTAAAAAAAATTCAAAAATTCAAAAATATTTAGGAATCAGGTGTAAATTTTGGAAATTATAAAAATAATTATATTTGCCCCCTCTCCTTTCAAATTACATTCAGTTCTCTCCTTTACTCAAAAAAAAAAAAATAAAATAAAATCTTGGTCCTCCCAAACGTCGAATCTCGATTTCGCCCTTGATCCCAAGGTTTTGAAAGCTGCTAAATTACATTTACGCTGTTGTGCAATGTCCCAATCAGGTGTGTGGTGGTTGTTGCATGAGAAGAGCTTATTACCACTAGAAACTCAGTCGACGCTGGAAATAGCAGCTAATCACAATTGATATGTGATCACAAGCAGCTAAAAATTTCTCATTTTGAATTCGTTAAAGACGTAATTTTGTGTGGGAATCTCCCTTGCATTTCTTGGAAGCAAAAATTCATGTATTCATTTGCTTCATAAACCGAAAGCAAAATTAAGGAACATAATACTTGGCACAAATAAAAAAAAGAAGGAAAAAACATACGTTGGGGTCAGGTGTTACCTAGTCGTTTTCTAATCCCACACCAACATATATTTTGGAAGAAAGGAAAAGGTAGGAAGATATAGGCAATGGTGTTGGAAAAGAATCATTCAACTAATAAAAGTGAATTGGCATTAACTGTAATTTGCATCAAGTTTGATCTCGTAATCCTGGTTGGTTGAATGGATAAAAATATCTTTAAAGATCTTAAAGATTTTTGTGTAGTATATGCTCCTGATATATTAATTTTTTTCGAAATCCAAGAGGATCATAAAAAATATTTAAAAATCATTTGCGAATTTTTTTAAAAATATGGCATCATACTTTTACCAAAAAAAAAAAAATAAAGAGATTGAACTTCAAAAAGAGTCCATTGATTTATTAAAAATTATTTTAGACCAGAAAAATTTACAATTACATGAACACTTTCTTTCAAAAGTAAGAGATTTTCCTAACATATAAGAGAACAAAACTCAATTACAAAGTCTTTTGGGAATTCTTAATTATGAAAGCAAAAGTAAGAGATTTTTCTCACATATAAGAACAAAACTTGATTACAAAGTCTTTTGAAAATTCTTAATTATAGAAGAAATTTTATAAAAAAAATATTGCCCAACTAGAAATTATTTTACTAATCAAGTTGAGGAAAAATGTAGAATTTACTTGGTAAAAAGATGATATTGCCCTGATTAAAAAAATCAAAGACAGTATCACAAATTTCCTAATGTTTATTTACCGAAACAAGGTGATAAACTTATTTTAGAAATAGATGTTTCTGATATAAGTTGGAGTTGTGTATTAAAAACAATACCATCTATTTTCCAGAAAGAAGAAGCATTTTCGGCAAATGACAATAGAATAAGAGTTAGAAAGACTCCTATTCTAAAAACTCTTTAGAAGAAAGAATTAATTTGTGGATATAATTCAGAAACTTTTAAACAAAATTAACAAAAATATATTATTTTTGAAAAATATTTATTAGTTGTTAAACTCGCTTTAGAAAGATTTAAAATTTTTTTAGCACCTAAAGACTTTATTATATAAAGCTGTAAAGGATTTTTTAGTTAATAAAAAATCTATAAATCAAAGTCAATGATTAAGTTGATATAATAAAATTGCAAAATATACTTTTGAGATAAAACATTCGCTAATTTTTTACATAGATCTATTAATATTTTCAGGTAATATGGCTAAAAAAGTTATGGTAGAAAAGGGCAAACAATGAAAACAAGGAGAATGGATAACAATTACCAAAAAGGCACAAGCCAGAGATAAAAGAGTTTATGTTATTTCTTGTAGGTTATCAGTCAAGAATTTATAAAATATGGGTAGAATGTCGTAAAAAAGTGAATAAGTATTATGGAGTATGCTATCAAAGCTATGAAAGTGTACCAAAGCAAAAAAAAAAAAAAACTTTTTACAACTCACCACCAATTGCCACCCCTATAAGGCCATTAGAAAATTTCATAAAACCTATATAGGCATGGGAAATAATTTTTTTTTTTTTATAATCCTGGAATTCCAAGTCCTATATATATATGATTATTTTAATGGTGTATGAAAAACTCATATGTCAAGAAATAAGGAGATTTTTTTTATCAGAATATGAGAAACTTGACAGATGAGCTAGCAAAGTATAATGTCAAAATATCAGAATTGAAAAGAAAGCAAAATATTTTACAGAATTTATGTTTTCATATCATTAAACAAATGGATTGAAAAATAGATTTTAATTTTGAAAATAATAATAATTTTTCTCAATTATATGACCTCATAGCCAATAAGTTTTCAAATCCAATTTTTGAAAAATCAACAAAAATTGTCTCTATGAAAAATTTGCCACTAGATCTTTTTGTAAAAATTCATGAAATAATAGAAAACCATCAAGAGAGAATTAAAAAAATTATACTTGCAGAAAATAACAAAATCAATATAAGAGTGGTTACCCAAAACAACTCTTTTTTTAAACCACAATGATTGGATGAATGATGAGATTAGTTGGGAATTAATCAATCAGATTATTTTTCAAATCTTAGACCCAACATATTGGTCATCTTTTTCTACCATGATAAAAATAATGCTCTCTTATGTAACAAAAAATTATATATGGAACAAATATTTTATATTCTGGATTTCACGTACAGTGACATTTCTTCCAACCATACCAATGTGGTATATGAAAGCCACAAAAGATTGAGAATTTGATGAATTGGGACAAAAGAAGCATGAATCCTTAAGTCACAATATGGATACAGAAGAATATTAGATTGATAGTCTTCCGAATATAAGCCAACATGCTTCACAGATTAAAGGAACAACATCGGAACCATTCATAATAATAGATGGAAGACATCTATTTGCTACACATTTCCCAACAACGTATGAACGAACTCCAGAACAACTACAAGAAGTAGATCTTTTGTTAAACAAGTTAAAAAAAAAAAGAAAAAATTTAAGCTGCCTTTAGAATTGACTATCCAAGCCGTTCAATCGAAGACTTTCAAAATCAACAGTTTGGCCAGAATCTTGATTCACTACCATTAGAAGATGATTTTGAATACCAAAAGATTATCAACAAAATGGAGGATTAGCAAAAAATGTAGACGCAAGCAATGACGCCAGCATTACTAAAAAAATAATGATGCAAGGCATGATGTCACACGACAAGACTTAGACACCAAATAGTCATTTTGAAGTTTGGAGGGTATTTTTGATAATACAATTAAAGTAGCATATGTAGAGGAAATCCATCCATACACATGTCCATGCACTCGTAAAAATCTTGTAAAGCATCTAGAACAGACAATACTTGTTTAGCAAGCATTCCATATGTATCTCACTTACCACATGTCTATAAATAGAAAGGAAGATCAGTTGGAAGTGGCATAGAAAATTAGCCACTACATTTCTCGCTCCAATTCTTCTCCTAGCAAAATTTCACTACAAATTCTCTTGTAAATTTTCTCCTTTGTTTATATTATGTGTTTATATTTTGGTATCAAGGCCTTGTTACTAAAAAAATACTTGGTGAAGAGCTTTGGCAAGAGCAAACATCAAACTCTTGTAAATATTAAGTTTTCTTGTGCATACATTTATGATTTAATTTAGTGTTTTATTTCTACTTGTTGCAAAATCTATATACTTTGAAAGTGTTAAAGTCCATATTTTTTGTTGGTTTAGACCATTTCATCTTGGTCATTTGAACCCTAGAAAGGTTTTAGGCACCAAACATTATTCTAAGCCAAACATTATTCTAAGGGGTCTTGAGTACCAACATCAATCTATTATTGCACTAAATACAGATCATATCACATGTATAGGAACTCCTGAAAATACTATAAATGATGAATATGAACATTTAGTTCATATCCCTAAACAAGGAGCAGGTGTTGCTAATATTTGTGCTAGCCTTAGTAATATAAGTGATATTATGTGGTCTTGGTTTTCAAAACTAGATAAAAATAAAAAAAAAACAAATCAAAACTATTCGGAAGCAAAATTAATGTCTATTGAGTCCAAAATAGATAATTTTGGAAGCATACTTGATATAGAGTTAACAATTGATACGAAGTGATAAATTAGACTTTATTCAAGTTAGACATACTAACAGAATCAATAGTCCAGGAGCTCAACAAAACCCCAAGTTGTTCTACAGGACTGAAGACATAAAGGTCCTTCATACTCAGCAATATAACAGAACTTAGTTTAATAATTTAGTTAAAATACTTGACTATTGGAGACACTTTTATAAAGACTCTCATTTAAGTGATGAAGAAAGAAATACACTTATAAAACAAATTCATGAGACATATCTTCAAAACAAAGAATTGTTAACTTATTTTCAATATGATAGTTATATGATGTCATCATCACAATTTGAAGAAGAAAATATATCCAACTAAGTAGAAAACATGGTTATTGAGTTTCCGGCTGTAGGAAAAAGAAAAGTCGAAGATTAGGATCCACATGGAGTTTTCCCAAGACATCTTGATGATGATTCATATACAAATACATCTGAATATCTATTTGCAAATGAGCTTAGACTTGAAGGAAATACCTCGATCCATAACCATCTAGACGAGATGATTTGTACAGGTATGGTATAACCCAGCATGAGACATACTTAAATGTAACTCATACTCCCCTTAAAGACCAACTTTGAGCAATAGACATTGGGCACAATCTTTGTCCTTTATAGTAAAAAATTATAGAAACACTTGGACAAAAGAATCATTTCTTGACTATATAGTTGCAACACTTCAAGGAGATAAGTTGCAATGGTTAAAACCATCAAAAAAATCTAACAAGGGTAAACTATGGAAGTCAATTATTAAACAGTTTTAATCCCATGATCAAATATTAGTCGATTTTGTGATCCTCATTAAAGAAATTTTTTGTGAATTCTTTGGAGATAGAAATTTGCAAGAAGATACAAATTATATTTAAAAACAAAGAGAATTTTAAATGGAAATCTTGGAGAAAAAATTTATCAATTTAAGAAAAGAAAAAATATGTTTGAAAGAAAATAATGAGACATTTACTTCAAAAAAGAAGACTTGTCATTGTTATATTTATAATAGAGAAGGTCATTATGCACCTGAATATCCTAAAAAAGCAAAGTGCTATGAAAATGATAAAGGCTCTTAAAGAACAAGATTTTATAATTTTATTTCGAGAAGATTTAACTGATATAGAAGAAATTCTGTATGAAATTGATAGTGAAGAAATAAATTCATTAGATGAAGAGTTAATCTTCATGTTAAATAAGTCAGGTCATATAGATAATGACTCTACAATAAAACCTAATTGAGTTAATGAAAGGGAAACATTAAGATTAGGTAATGTAATAGGTGAAGAAAAACTTTTTACTGATCAAAAAATTGAAAAATTACCAAAAGAAAAAAAAAGAGATGAGATTTATGAAACCTCAAAAATTAATATTTTCTTAGCACGAGCTTTTGAGCAATATAGTGGAAATACCACAGCTCAGTTATCTGGCACAGGATTGGTAGATATCTCGCTTTTTGACAAAAAATAAAGTAGCAAGATGGAAAAAGAAATATCTAGAAGCTAGATACCTTCGTATTGGATTAATTTAGGTAAGAATTAATGCATTATTTAAACAAGGGATATATAGTTCTATTTTGTCTGTACTTTTGATAAAAAGTTTAATGATTCAATGAAGTTCATTATTGGAGGCATTCAATCTACCTTAGTTAATGGAGTCATTTGGTTAACATCAAACCAAATTATTTCATTCTATAAATGATCATAATTTAGAAGACACAATAAAAATTAAAATTTAAACTCGAGTAATTTAATTGATATGAGATCAAATTTCAACGATTTGACCATACAATAAAAAACAATCAATGAATTAACAAAAGATAAACAATCATTTGATTTCATTATTCAACCAATGTTGTTGAATTGGACAAACTTAGAAATTCCTAAGCACTGACTATTAATAGATTTGGTTGGGAAAAAAAAAGAAGAAGACATTCCTCTGCTGATAGTATTGATCTAATAGTTTCAAGAAAAATCTGTATTTTCATAATAAAATCAAACAAGACAATGTTTGCAAAATAGATTTTTCTGGTTCTCTTGCTCCTAAAAATGTGCAAGTTCCTATTATGTCTGGAATATTTTACAGGAATAAACAAAAGGAAAAATAAATTATTCAAGCCACATAAATTTATCATTTCAAACAAAAAACAAATATATAATTTTCTTTCCTAGCCAAGATAAGAAAAGATATACTTTTTAAGATATAAATCTCATACCGTAAATGTTTTAATTGACACAGGAGCCACTATTTGTACTTGTAAATGGAATGCAATTCCCAAAGAAAAATGGATACTTATGAAACACCCAATTTTAATCACTTGAATAGATGAAACTAATACTGAAATACAATTTATGGCAAAAAAAAAATATATATTTGGATGGAAAATAATAAATTTATCATTCTAAAAATATAAGTTTTCCATACGTCCATGGTGATTTCTTATTAGGAAATCATTTTATTTATCAATATTTACCTATTATATTTATGAAAAAGAATTTGGATTAACAGTGAAAAATAGTTTTGATGAGTCCACTTTGGACCTAAGACCGATCGGCAGAATACACCCACTCGGCATTACTTGCACGCTCGGGGATGCTCGGTCGACTGAGCAGGCTTGATAGTCAGCCAGTTGGGTCAAACAAGACTGCATGAGCAGAGCGAAGAGACTATAGCCCATACCTAGGAAATCCTGGTAATAGCGCCCCAGATCACTTGACATACCAGAAACTACGTGCATAGTCAAAAGGCAATAGTCTCGAAAATGGCATTGGGGATACCGATCACACCTAAAAGGATGCCCTGGAGCGAAGGACTTTCCAAAAACACTATGAGGTAGGCCCTGTGAAAGGAGGAGGTACGCACTGACTGATTTGATTCATTCTGGTTTTTCATAGAGTTTTTACTATTCACGTTTCGATTATAACTTGATCGTCGGAGGATCCACGACTAGACCCCTCGGTCACCGAACTCGAGTTCAGGAGCCCAAGAGGCCATAGGCCGAGCTGGAAGTCGCTGTCCATTTTTTGGAACCATTAGTTTGGCATCGTCTATAGGAAACGATAGTTGTTTCAAACTACAAATTCGACAGTTCTCGCAATTGAAAATGACGGTAACCATAAGGACGACCATAAGAAGAGACAACCCAACGTCTTGGTGTGAGGAGATCCAAGGGAGGAGCATGAGGTGCAGGAAATTCTGGTGATTGATGCACTAGAGGTGCAATATAAGAAGGAGGAAGAACATAGAGAACTAGCAGGGTAGTTAGATGAGGTGCAACTATAAGGGGGGAGAATAGGGTGGTATGGATCGACATGAGTCTTTCCCCTGACCCAAGGTAGTCAACAATCTAATTCCTCAAGGACAACATTGATGTATTCGTGTGGACACACGAGGATACGTCGAGGATTGACTGTAAGGACCCAATTTTTTTTTCGTTTTTAGTTATTGGTTTGGAATGTGTTACATTATGTGTGATTGACTTGTATTATGTGATTTAGGGTTTTTTAATAGTGAGACTTTTAACCCGGGGACTTGATTTTGATCCGTGCATGTTATGAGGCGTGTCAGTGCTATTTTGATCTTTAATTTCTTTAGCAAATCAGATTTGGGGGTTTTATTTTGGGGAAAAGCCTAAACCTCTCATCTTTCATATATGTCTTCTCTCTCAAGCTTTTGTCATCTCCAATTCCCAAATCCGAATTATTCTTGCTTTATTGTTCGATTCCTTTGAGATTTGGCGCATTCCATTACTCTTGGTGGTTATCTGAAGTTTGATCGTTCTTCGTTGCTCGAAGGAGGTGGATTTTGGGTTTGTTTGTTTTTGGAAGCTAGGATTTCTCATTTGAGGTCAAATCTTTCGTTTCAAAGCTTGAGGTAAGGATGTTTCACCTATATTACATGTTTATAGTGGGTTTTGGTTGCTTTCCTACTGATTTTGGTCGATATATGTATGTGTTGGAGTATTTGCGTGCGATCTGTGCATTTTTGCAGAACCCAGAAATTGTCTAGGTTGCTCGAGCAACCTTCATGTTGCTAAGCGACGAGTGTTAATTTTGGTCGCTGGATGTTGAGGTTGCTCGAGCAATTGTCCCTGATTGGTTAAAACTTGATTATTCGATACGGAGTCTGTTGATTATGGTTTTGGGCCATAATGTCGCATATATCGACATGTTTTACATTTTGATTATCTATTTCATGGATTATGAATGAGTTGATGAAATTCGACAGATTGTTATGGATGAATGACATATGATATATGATTCATGTTTCATGCTTTCATTGGAACGATGCAACGTCATGGGCTAGCCTCTGTCGGGAGATATGCTAGATGTGATAAATGATGCTAGCCTCAGTGCTAGGTATGAAAATTATTCTAGCTTCCTTCAAGAATAGTACTAGTAGACGACATATCTTGTCTAGCCACCCTCGGGTGAAGTGTTAGGAGCAATGAATGACATGAGACGTGATATTTGAATGCAGAATCGATTTAATGACTTGTTGAATTGTGGAGAAATGTTACGTTTTGTGTAGCGTGTTATTCATGTTTAGTTCTGTACCTCACTTACATTATCATTGATTATTCACGTCATATGCCACGCCATTCTATATTAATATAATATTGATGTAGGCATCTCTATTGGGTTGTATAGCTCACCCATTCATTTTTCGGGTATCATACCCAAGGCCTAGCATGGATTGTTTGGAATACATGAGATGGTGCATGATTTGAAATTTGCATAAGCAACAGTCATTCAACATTTTAGGAACTTATTTTTGAAAGATGCAATATAACTCAATTACTTTCTTTTGTTGATTTAGCAAGGATGTAAACCCTGAACTATTTAACACTGTATTTTGATATCTTATGCAGAGGAATGCCCCCTTTTTATTGTATTACACTTGTAACTTAACTTTTGATATTATCTCATGAATGAAATATTTGGGTGTATTGGTGAGAGTTGTGAGGTTTCTAAATTATATTTATGATTTTACTATGTTGAAAATTGAGGGCATGACATTGACCCCCAGATGATATTGCATCATCTCAACGTCGACCAATCAAACAAAAACCTAGGGTATACGGAGGAGAGAAGAGCGCAACGATAGAAGAGGAAGTTGATAAGCTGGAGAGAGTCGGCTTTATTCATGAGGTACACTACTTGAAGTGGCTCACTAGTGTGTCCTAGTGAGGAAGCACAACGAAAAATAGAGAATGTGTGTGGACTTCATCAATTTGAACAAGGTTTGCCCAAAGGATAGCTACATGTTGTCAAAGACAGATCAACTGGTCAACTCAACCCCAGGCCATGAGTTGTTGTGTTTCATGGACTCGTTTTCAGGTTGTAACCAAATTCTAATGAACCCAACCGACCAAGAGAAGAAAATGTTCATCATAGAGGGGGGGTTATTTTGCTACCGGGTGATGCCGTTTGGATTGAAGAATGCATGGGCTACTTACCAGCGATTGGTCAACTACATGTTGAACCATCAAATCGGGAGAAATATGGAGGTGTGTGTTGACAACGTGTTGACAAAAAGTAAGGAGGCCGACCAACACCTGGCTAACCTGGGAGAGACTTCGCAATATTGAGGAAGTACGAGATGAAGCTCAACCCGACCACGTGTGCCTTTGGTGTAGCTGTAGGTAAATTCTTGGGTTTCTTGCTTAGCAAAAGAGGGATCGAGACCAACCCAGAGAAAATATAGGCCATCATGGACATGCAGCCACCCAGATCCATCAAAGAGGTCCCATGTTTGACCGGCCGGATAGCCGCACTGAACTGGTTCGTTAGCGGAGCAATGGAAAAATGTCTACCCTTTTTAAAGACCTTAAAGGAAAGCCTTCATGTGGACCCCCGAGTGCGAAGACGCGTTCTGATAGCCAAAGGAGTACTTAACCTTTGTTGCGCTCCTGTCACGATCGGTACTGGGGCAGAGTTTGTACCTTTATTTGGCCACCTTAGACTCGACAGTCATCGCAGCTCTGGTTAGAGAAGAGGGAGGACTTCGGAGACCGATATACTATGTTATTCATGCCTATAGGGGACTGAAAAATAGATACCCAAAGATGGAATAGTTGGCATTTCCCTTGGTAACGGTTGCTCGGTGGTTAAGACCTTACTTCGGCACCCACAACATAGTCGTATTTACCGACAAACCACTGAGATAAGTACTACAGAGGCCCGACTAGCAAAGTGCTTGATCGAACTCAACGAGTTTGACATCAAGTATGAACCTAGGAAGGCCATCAAAGGGTAGACAAATGCAAATTTCTTAGTCAAGATGACTGGAAAAGCAGAAAATGAGTCGGAGGCTAAGTTCGAGCTTGAAAAGCCAATGATAGACCATGTAATAATGCTAGATCCCAACCAGCTATGGCTAGCACATGTGGACAAATCAATGATTGAAAAGATGAGTGGCGTTGGGGTAGTGCTGACCTCATCGTAGGGTACACGCTTGAATACGCCCTCAAGTTCTAGTTTAAAGCCACTAACAATGAAGCAGAGTACGAAGTGACTCTTGTCGGGCTACGCTTATGCCTGAGTCTAGAGGCAAAGCAGGTAAGTATATGCAGTGACTCCCAGGTGGCGGTCTCTCAGTCGACAGGAGAAGCCAAAGCAAGGGAGGAGAGGATGCAGCGATACAAAGAGGTGCTAGACCAGATAAAAGAAGATTTTGAATTAGTACAGCTCATCCAAATCCCCAGGAGTAGAACAGTCGAGCAGACGCGTTCACTCTCCTGGCCAGCGCACTTGAAGGACCTCTAAACCCAATAGCCCTCATTGAATATCTCTTGGAGTCGAGCATTAGTGGGCCATAGAGTGAGGTAAACACAATACAATTATATATGGTGTGGGCAAAGCCCATCCTATAATATTTAAAGGACAGGGAGTTGGTTGACAACCAAGCAGAAGTAAAGAGCTTGAAATACCGAGCCAACAGATATACGCCAGCAGAAGGTGTCTTGTATGAGAGAGCCTACTCAATGTCGTATCTCAGGTCTTTGTCAGAACATGAAGGGTAGTACATTTTGCGAGAGATTCATGAGAGGATCTATGGAAACCATTCAGGATGTAGGGCACTCAATGGCAAGGCAATTCAAGCAGGTTACTTTTGGTCAAATAAGAAGAAAGACGCTGCAGACCTTGTTCAGAAATACGAGAAATGCCATAGGTTCTCGAATCTTCATCACCTATCACCGAAAGAATTGACGCCCATACAAAGCCCATAGCCATTCTCCCAATAGGGAATAGACATCATCGGACCACTCCCAATGGAAATCCATCAGAACATGTTCGCCATACTAGCCATTAACTACTTCACAAAGCGGGTGGAGGCGATATTGTTAGCAAGGATCACTAAGAAAATAGTCTGAGACTTATCTAGATATCAATAATTTGCCAATTCGGGAGACCATGCCATCATCACAAACAATGGGAAGCAGTTCGACAACGACATGCTCTGTGAATTCCTCGGACAATTTGGTACTCAATTTTGGTACGTATCACTCGGACACCCGTGAGCGAACAAATAGATCGAAGTAACCGACAGGACCCTACTCGGGATGATTAAGGCCAGGCTAGAGGCATCAAAGGGACTCTGGATGGAGCAGATGCCTAGCGTTCTACGGGCATACCACATCATGGCTCGGATGCCGACTAGAGTCAGTTGAAATGCAGAGCACCTTCGCAAATATTATCAGCAATGTCATTTGTAAAAATTTCTCTTAAATAAGTATTGTTCATTTCATATATATTATGTGCAATGCTATAGTACATTGCACAGTTATCTTATTGGATCAAAAAATAATAGAAACTTCACAACCAGAAATGCTATTAGCATGGAATTACACACCGAACACCACATCGATTGTGTTTGAAAATTGCACAACCCCCCTTCCCCCTTCTCTCTCTCTCTCTCAAAAGATCAGAAATCAAAAAAGAACAAATGTGATAATTTTTAATTTTTATTTATCCTTTTTAATTTTTGCATCAAATACTTAACATAATTGATTCGTCTCGACACCGCTCATTCAAATTTCTTTTGATTGTGCTTTTCGAATTTTATTATTGAAAAAATACTAAAAATTTACCATTTACTTAAAAATTATTTCGGGATTAACCGTGAGCTCAAAATATTTTACTAAAGGGTTATGGTAAGATATGTGTTGTTGTTGTTTTTTTTTATTTTGAGATATAAAACATCTTAAATTATCTAAAAATATCCGCATTCATCACATACCCTAATGCGCCTAATTTTGGAGGAAAAAAAGTTATAGACACCGCTTATTCGAACCCTTTTCAGTCATGCTTTTCGGATTTTATTCTCGAAAAATACTAAAAATTTATCATTAACTTAAAAAAATTATTTTGGTATTAACCATCAGCTCAGAATATTTTAATAAAGGGTTATTGAATTTTGGTAAGATATTTGTTGATTTATATGTGGTTGTTATTTTTCCTTTTTTTTGTTAATTTATAAAACGGAGTTAAGAATATCTTAAATCATTCAAAAATATTCACATTCATCACATACACTAATGTGTTTAACTTTGGAGAAAAAAATGACCGACACCTCTCATTCAAACCTCTTTCTGTAGTGCTTATCAAATTTTATTGTCGAAAAAATACTAAAAATTTATCGTTTACTTAATAAAATTATTTCGGAATCAACCATGAGCTCGGAATATTTCAACAAAGGGTAGTTGAATTATGGTAAGATATTTGTTGATTTATATTTTGTTGTTAATTTATAAAACAAAGTTAAAAATCTCTTAAATAATCCACAAATATTTACATTCATCACATATCCTAATGTGCCAAATTTTGGAGAAAACAAAAGTGACCAACACCTCCCATTTGAACCCATTTCGATTGTACTTTTCGAATTTTATTATTGAAAATATACTAAAAATTTACTGTTGACTTAAAAAATTAGTTCGGGATTAACCATGAACTTGAAATATTTCGATAAAGGGTTGTTGAATTATGGCAACGATAAATTTTTAGTATATTTTCGACAATAAATTCGGAAATCATAACTGAAAGGAGTTTGAATGAGCGATGTCGATAACTTTTTTTCCTCCAAAGTTAGGCGCATTAGGGCATTTGATGAATGTGAATATTTTTAGATGATTTAAGATATTTTTAACTCTGTTTTACAAATTAACAAAAAAAGAAAAATAACAACATATAAACAACAATCCTTTATTAAAACATTCTGAGCTTACAATTAATTCCAAATAATTTTTTAAATCAACGGTAATTTTTTAGTATTTTTTTCGAGAATAAAATTTGAAAAACACGATTGAAAGGGGTCCAAATGAGCAGTGTCGGTAACTTATTTTCCTCCAAGGTCAGGTGCATTAGGGCATGTAATGAATGCGGATATTTTTAGATGGTTTAAGATAGTTTTAACTTTGTTTTATAAATCAACAAAAAAAAAAAAAATAACAACAACAAATATCTTATCATAATTCAATAACTCTTTATTAAAATATTTTGAGCTCACGGTTAATCTCGAAATAATTTTTAAGTAAACGATAAATTTTGAGTATTTTTTCGATAATAAAATTTGGAAAGCAGGATCAAAATGAGTTTGAATGAGCGGTGTCGAGACGAATCAATTATTTTAAGTATTTAATTCAAAATTAAAAAAGGATAAATAAAAACAAAAATATATTGAAAAATATCATATTTTTTCTTTTTTGATTGCTAATCTGTGTGTGTGTGCGTGAGAGAGAGAGAGAGAGAGAGAGAGAGAGAGAAAGCGAAGGGAGGGGGAGAGAGATTGTGTAATTTTCAAATATAACCGGTGGAGTATTCGGTGTGTAATTCCATGCTAATAGCATTTCTACTTCACAAGGTTGGCTACACATGACATCCCAAGTCAACAAGGACACACACATTCAGACCCAAGAGGTCAACTGGGACACAAAGCATCTCAAGCGGATTTCAGTTGCCAATCAGATCCGACCAAAGAGATCTCCAATCGAGCGAATTTTAGTTGCTGGTTGGATCAAACCCATGAGGTCTCTAACTGAGCGGATTTTGGTTTCTAGTTGGATCGGACCCAAGATGTCTCCGACTGAGCGGATCTCAGTTGCTTCAGATAAGAATGGATGTCTATCTCTAACACACGGAAGGACCCGATGACCGAGAAAGACAGGAGGACAAGGAGGATTAACAATTAACCCACAGGAGACAAAAGGAAAAAGAAAGCGATAAGTTGCAACCACGGTTCTGTGAAACGATGAAGTTAAAAGGCAACCAACATTGACGACAAAGAACAAGTCATTTATGTACAAAAATTGTTGTTAGTCATTTATATACAAAAATGTTTAAATCTTTTACAAAAACCAAAGTCTACAAAAAAAGCAAAAGAAAAACACAAAAATACATATGACCTTCAGTAGCTTAATCCATAATCATTGGATTCCTTTTCAGAGTCAGAGTCATCCTTAGGCATAACTTATCAAGATCCAGCTCAGGAAAGGTTTGGGTCAGCTTTCTCTGCAGGCACTGGAAACATGAATCAAAAAATTAGGTTAGGATGACATAATACTCTGTTGACTTCTTGAAAGCCTTGATGACATAACGAGGACGCGGCCCTGAAGAGCAGGCATAGAGGCCAGTCAAACCTCTAGATATTGCACACTTGCCTCAGCGGCAGCTTGGCACGCCCGCTTGACATTTAAAAGCCCTTCCAGCTAAAGGCACTTTGCTTCCGCCTTCTCTACTCTCTCGGGGGTAGCAACTTGACCAAACTCAGCACGAACAGTCCTATCACCAATAGTGGTGGCCCTACCCTTATCTCCCTCGGCCTCCTGCATGACCTTAACTTTGTCCACGGTGGCCTTGATTTTAGCCTAAGTACTACTCCGTTCTTTGGTGGATTGGCACAATTGGGCGAGTACCTAATCTTTGGAAGCCATAGCAAAAGCATATTCTGATTGGGCCTCCTCCATCTTCGCCACCGCCAGCTGGACATCCTTGTTTTTACCTCAGATCTATTTCTCAAAATCCATGGCCCACAAGGAGAGGCTTGCACTTTCAGTGATGGACTACGAAGTGAATAAAGAGATCCAGATAGGCCCCACAGAAAAAGAAAAAAAATAAAAAAGAATGACTCTAGCAGAAGAAATTCTACTCACTCGACTCAGGCTCAGGAGGCAATCCTCTGCCAGCATATTGGTTAGGTTCTGGTTAAACAAGCCCATCTCCTCGACAACGTGCACATGAACTCGGTCACATGCCTTGTCCAATTTGATCAAAATGGTGTCCTCGTGGACAGGCTCCCAGAAGTTAAAGGGGTAGGCAACGATAACCATCCTATTAGGCACGAACTGGGCCAAAACAGGTTGTCCACGAGCAAGAGTATGACGGTTGGTACTGGGTGGCAACACACCTTTCCTTATATCTTTAAGGTCAATAGGAGGAGGGTTAGGTAGAGACGTGGGAACGATTCCACAACACCCCCGCCAGTTAGCTCAGGGATCAGGATGGTCAACACATGCCCGTTCAACGGTGGGGCACTGCCCTTGACTGATTGGCAGGGAAAATTAAGGAGTGTTTCGCGGGCTTGGCTAATGGACGGGAGACGTTGGTGGAGAAACACTAGATTTTGTTAGGCCTATCTTCATCTGGCGCAGGGGCTACCCAGCGTAGGGAACCTCTTGTTCCCCAAAGAGACTGTCGTCCCTCATGGGGCTGTCTTCCCCCACCACATGTATCGCCACCTAGGACTTCTTGGATATGTGTTTTCCTGGCCGACATCGAGTGGGGGGCAGGGGGGGAGGCTGAGGGACCATACGCGGCCTCGTTGGGGCCATTGGCCCTTGAGGGGACCCACCTAAAATAAAAGAAGAACAGTTTGTCAGGGACTAAGTAGGCAAATAAAGTGCAGTATAGAGTAGGTCAGATACATACCTTCAAAATAAGAGGCTAGTGAGCACGAGCCTTGAGGAGATGGAGTCATCAGATTTGTGCACGAATACGATTTGATCCTTCTTTAGTGCCTCAAGAAAGGCTTCATCAACAAAAAAAATGACAGGCACAATAGCGAGAGCCAACTAGGCAGGATCACCCCATAGACAGATCACCCTAGTTGGGCACTCGGGAAGAACCTCCTTAGGCTGAAACTCTCAACCTTCACCCCCCACGAAGAAGAATTGTTCTTCTAACCTTTATTGGAGGAGGGGATCTCGCAGACCAAGCTGCGACTGCCCCTGGCCTGAAAATACCAGCAACCCAGCTCGTGTTTGGATTCCTTTGGCTGATAACAAAATAGAAATTCGGTTGTTGTAAGGGAACACTCACCCTCACTTGTGAGATGCCGAAGCATGACCATGGACAGCAACAGGTGCCAAGCGTTCGACATAAGTTGGCTAGGGGCGAGGTTCAGGAAATGAAGAATCTCCCTAATGACTGGATGAAAGGGAAGTCAAAGTCCACTCACTCTCGTAGAAGTAGAGCTCCCCACTAGAGTAAATGCATACATGCCCTTTCATCTTCATGGGGTAATCGCAGATGGACTAGTTTAGGAATAAGGTACGTGACCTGATTCACTTCGAATCCCAATTGGTAAGGGCAGAGACAATAGTCTAGACAACGAAAGGCTAATTTTGCGGAGGGACGAGAGGAGCCACCGTGGTTATATAACGTCATTGACGACATACCATTCAAGTTCCTTCCATGCAAGGAAGAATTATTGGGTGGACAATTAAATTACATTTGTATTGAAAAATATCGCAAAAAAACAAGAGTCAAAGGAAAGATTCTACCGATCATGCTCTGTAATAGAGATATGAGTTATTTTAATGCAATTAACGAAGACCTAACTTTCAAGGAATGGGCTGAGCAAAATGTAATATTCGAATTCATTAATGAAATTTTTTATTAGAGTTAGATTTCTTCGAATCTCTCATTTACTTACTACATTTTTCTTATCATCAATTATTACGTCTTTCGAATCTTCACTCTTTCTTACACTCATCATTATATTTCTTAGATCATCTAAAAATTCATGCGGGTCCATTACAATAGATCCTCTTTTATCAATTACATATTTTCTCTCACCAACTTCTGAAACAGAGAGTCCAGGATCAAGTTCCATAATGCCTATACCACTCCTGCGTATTTTAATCTCAGAAACACTAACACGACCCCTGCGATCATCAACAGTAGACCCACATTCTCCAAAACCTCTCAGCAATAAATCTCTCATGTGCTCAGGCAATCCAACTGAAAGACTATGAGAAAGGATGGGGACTAGTCTGGTAGGCGCATAGTGCCATACGTCTACATTTTATCGTGTGTATTTCTTAGATAAAATTGAAATTGATCGAGGTCTCATCATTGTATCCTTTGGCATATCACTAGTAGAACACTTTAAATACCCTTTTATTTTACTGTAGATCACGTCCGTTTTTATGTTAGAATCTTCAATACGATATTTAACTACCCAAGGCACTTGTCTTTCATTAATGGAGCAATATTCATTTCCATATTATACTAACTCACACTAATAGTCTACTGGAAATATATAGTATGCCTATAGACTGTCATTCCATCTAGCCTCCGATCATAAATAGTAACCCTAACAATACCGTAGGCATTGGGTGCACATAGTGGAGAATATTTGATTAATATTTTATCCACTTTAATAATTTTTTGGGAGTACCTCAACCTTAACTGATAAAATAAATTTGGCAAGATCAGTTCAATACAACTAAAATTACTTGCTGAAATTGCTTCAACAACACCAGTTTTTATATCGTCAACCTCCATTAACCTGAGAATTACAATATGGAAATTCCTCAATCAACATTTAATTAAACTGAATAAAAAATACATTTGACTTCTTAACGTATACTTGCACTCATTTCCACTGATAGATGCAATCACCAAATATATGGCTCCCTTCTGAATATTTTTCACGTTCCCAATCAGCGAATCTCTATAATCCGTTCAAACATCAACCGGACAAAAACAATCAACAATTTCAATTCTTTTTTGAGGTCGGTCTTTGTCCGGTCCACCTATAAGCTTGAACTTCATCATTTTTAAAACCCTATAGCGGTCAGCCTCATCAGCATCAATAACCCAGGTTTTTGGGTTTCCTTCACCCACACAAGTAAATATTTTATCTGGTGTGGGGACAGACAATGACAGGCTATTATCACTTATTATGAATAATAGCACATGGTGGACCACCTATTCCTTCCTCGCATCCGCACCCAACTGCACATTGCCTATCAACTTTATACCTTTCACAACTATTTTGTCAGATTGGTGATTTGACGTTTTATTTTCCAAATCAATACCATTAAGCAACCGAAATGAACCCTTATTACTAAAATTAACATCCCTCAATTCTTCATCAAATAGCTGTAGTCTACGTGCACCCTTCTTGTTCCTTTTAATACATCTTGGAATATTTTGGATATACTGGAGATGACTATAGGTTGCCCTCTGACCACGACCACAGTAACTACGCCTATACCCACTCATCGCAAGGGTCCGAGACTAGCGGCAAGCCAGAGGTGTGCGAAATTGACTACTTCCTACTCCTTCCATTTTTTAGAAATAACTTTACTTCTTTAACTATAGAACTTCTAGAAATTTTATTACCTTTACTAACCCTTCGATTAAGACACCTTAGTTTTGAGATTAACTCCCTCTCTTCCTCGCAAGCTGGAACAAACTTCACCGGCGTTGTCCGCCTACTCTCTTGCCACAGTTCTATTTGCCACGTCAAATAACTGTCCACACACATTTGAGTAAATTGACCGCAACTTTGAGGATAATCTTCGAGACAGTATAATATTGTATGCCAATAATATCAAAAATAATAAAAGGCAAAAAAGAAGGGCTGACACGAGATACCAAAACACAAAATCTCCACAATAGTTGTCGCATTGCAAAAGCATATTCCCCTCACCCCAAAATTGTTCTAACGTACCCATATATACCACACATTCCTAAAGCGTGGCCCGCAAGATTCTTTTTTCAAAATTTGAAATCGATTTCAATTTTCCTCCCTTTTTGCTTTTTTCACTTTACCGTATTCCACTCACTGCCATGGATTGAGGGTGTGCCAGCGAATATTATCATTTGGTGGGGCCACGTATTGAAGGGGAAGCGAATATCATCATTATACTGGGGGAAAAACCGTAATATTAAAAGGTTTTGCCCTCGGCCACATGTCGTGATTTCAGGACTCAACAAAATCTGTATATTGTAGAGGTCTCGATCATCCTAACTTGAGCCATTTCCATGAAAATACATTACTGGTCCCCAAAAAATAGCTAGAACGCCAAACAACTTCCAAATTCAAGGCAAATCGTTATTCCTAACATACCTTCACTGCGCTCTCATTGCCCAATTCGTATTAGACATAATATGGAATATTTTTGCAACTTATGAACCTACTTATTGTAGGGTGGCAACTCAATAACACAAGAAGTTTTGGAAAGAGTCGAAAGTGTCAAGATCGATGGGCCATCAAGAAGTTTTGGAAAGGTCCCCATCGAACATCACCAGAGCTAGAGCAAAGCCAAAGCGTGAGGCCTCGAGGAGTTATGACTGCTGGTTCAGTGGCTAAGAGGGGGAACATAGGGAGAATCCTTCAAAGAGCGCCGAAAAAAGGTAAACAAGCTGGTGGTCGAGTAAGTTAGAGAAAAGGCTTCTGGAAAAGCTAACGCCCAGGGTGACGCAACGAGCAAGAATGGAAAAAGGAAGCAAAAAGGGAGTTTAGGCGCGAGAGGTCTGAAACAAGGTAAAAAAGCTTCATAATGAAAGCTTATATTTTTAGAGTATTTTTAGGGGAGCCGGAGAGGCATCTTGATCCTGACCGTTAAGGAGGAATAAGAAGAACGAAGGGGATGAAACGACATCGTCACAAACACCACACACTAAAAAATAACTGCCAGACAAGGGCACGCTCTCGAGAAACTCGTAGGTCACTATGCGTGAATAGTTTGATTAATGCACTAAGTGAAGGGACATGCATTAAGTGCAAAAGAGTAATTACCACCTCTCGGTTAGGAAAATGATTCCTTGTGCTTTAGAATACTCTTCTGCAAGAGAATGAGGGACAACTGATGAGTCCACATTGGACCTAAGACCGATTGGTAGAAGACACCCACTTGACAGTACCCACATGCACAGAGATGCTTGGTCGATTGGGTAGGCTCAACGGTCGGCCGACTTGGTCGGGCAAAACTGCATGAGCGGAGCGGAGAGACTACAACGCATACCTAAAAAATCTTGATAATAGCCCTCTCGATCACTCAGAGTATTAGAGACTATGTGCGTGGTCAGACGACAATTGTCTCGGAAAGGCAATGGGGACGTCGATCACGCCTAAAAGGATGCCCTGGAGCAAGGGACTTTCCTAAAGTACCATGACACAGGCGCCGTAAAAGGAGGAGGTATATGATCACCGTACTTGAGTGCAGAAGCCTAGGAGGCCAAAGGCCAAGTAGGGGGTTTCCAGCCATTATTCGGCACCATCAACTGTAATTCATATCCCTTTCGTTTGACTAGCTTAAAATTTGTATGTGATAGAAATTTTAATCCAACTCTGAAAGGGGAAATGACTTCTGTAATCAAAGCCATTGATGAGTTGCATTGGATACATAAAATTTTAGAAGAAACTTTTCGTGAAGATCCTTTAAAATTATGGTCACAAAGTCATTGATATTGTGACATACAACTTAGAAATCGTAATATAATAATTACGGTAAATCCAATGATCTATACTAGATAGGATATAAAAGAATTTAATATACAGATCAAAGAACTTCTAGATAAGAAGTTAATTGAAGAAACAATAGTCCACATTCTAGTCCCATATTCATGGTAAGAAATCATGATGAAATTAAGAGAGGAAAAGTCAGAATGATAATTAATTATAAAGGACTTAATGAACATTTAGTCTTTGATGGCTACTTTATACCTCACAAACATATGGTTTCCTCAACAAAATGAGCAAATTATTTTAGCAAACTTGATTGTAAAAGTAGATTTTGGCAAATTTAGTTCACAAATCATTGAAAGTCATTAACTGCTTTTTAGTACTCCCAGGGATTATTATCATTGGACTGTGATGCCTTTTGGGTTAAACATAGCTCCTCAAGTCCACTAAAGATGGATGGATATTATTCTTAAAGAACTTAAAGATTTTTGTGTACTATATATTGATGATATATTCAATTTTTCCAAAATCCGGGAGGATCGTAAAGAACATTGAAAAATCATATGTGAAATTTTTCAAAAATGTGGTATCATACTTTCAAGAAAAAAGATTGAGCTTGAAAGATTTTTTGAAAATTATTTTAGACTAGAAAAGTTTAAAATTATAGGAACACATTCTTTTAAAATTAAGAGATTTTCTCGACATATTAGAGAACACAACTCAATTACAAAGTCTTTTGAGAATTCTTCATTATGGAAGAAGTTTTATAAAAAAATCTTACCCAAGTAGAAATTCCTTTACAAATCAAGTTAAGGAAAAATGTAGAATTCACTTGGCAAAAAGAGGATATTGCTTTGATGAAAAAAATGAAAAAAATCAAAGAAAGTATCACAAATTTATCTAACGTTATTTTACCCAAGCAAGATGATAAACTTATTCTAGAAATGGGCCACTTGAAGAATGACTCGTTCTCTATCTTCCTTATCAATTGATATAGTGGAATCTTGAAGATCGTCTTCCCGACCATGAATTCGAACAGTTGAGCCTCATTTCGCTCACCTGTTCGAACCAAATTTATCTCGCATTCGCACTTTTTGCCTCCCTCAATTTTTCAGTGACGTTCTGCTCGGCCTGTTTTGTTTTTTCCTTCGCTTCTTCCAACCGAGCATGTAATTCAATTTGGCTCATCAGCTCGTCCATGTCGGTTGGTGGGACGAGCAACAGTTCCTCGAAGATCTTGCTTTTCATGTGAAGGCCGAGCTTGAATGACGTAATGTCTATCTTGGGATCACAATCTTCTATCTCATTGTACAGCTCCCAGTATTGAGCTGCTTATTGCCAAAGCGACTTTGACTTGGCCTTCCTTAGACCGAGCAAGGCGTCAACCTCTTTCTTGACCTTGGAACTTGTGATAAACAGTATCGAGAACACCATAGACAAGTCCTTCTAGCAAGAGATGGATCCTTCTGGAAGCTTGTCGAACCACAACATACCAAGTTTTTCGAGACCCGAGGGCAACAATTTGCACATCAAAGCATCATTGGTCGAGTAAAGGAACATCATTTTCTTGAAGTGGACTAGGCGGGTGTAGGAATCTATTTTCGGCTCGTAAAATTTTGGGTGGGTAAATCCTCGAGGGGGCCTTGTCGACTAATCTCCTGGGTAAACGGGGAGGAGATAAGCTGCTCATGAGCGACTTCAAAACCTTGACCGAGCTGGCACGACACCACGTAATGACCCTCAGATGTAGGCCCTTTTCACTCGGTTCAATGTCTCTTAGGTCCTCTTGGTGCCATTTGCTTGCTCCGTTAACAGTTGAATCGAGCGTCGGACTAATGTCTACTTCCTGGTCTCCCAGCCTCTGCAACGCCAAAAGCTTACGATCATTCTTGCATTTTTCCAATCATCATTCTAGCAATGGGGTTCGAGCTTGACGCACATCATTCCCACCATTGCATCAATTGACAATAACCTTTGAACCCAATATGTGGCGCATCGACACGCACCCAGGCTGCTCTTCAACAAGTGGTGTCCTGGTCTTGGTACGTTCTCTATCTCGGGTTTGGATGATAGTCGGGACCTAATTTTTCTGCGCATTCATCCTGAGCTAAAGGATCTCCTCTTCTCTAGGTTTCGCTCTAATTGCCTTATGTATTCTCTAGTGGTCATCCTGGGAATCCTTTCCGATGACGACGAATCCCCTGAGACACCACCTTTTGCCACAACTCCCTTTCCTTCGATGGTTGAAACCCCCACTAGATCTTTTCATTTCTTTTTTATTTGCTATCGGTTGATCTTCAGGAGAAGGAAGAGTCTTCTTCTTTGGAATGTTCTTCGACCTTCTTTTATGTTTATTGTGTGGGCTATCTCTAATTTCCAGTGGTTTTGAATACATAATTGTGAATGGCTCAATATTCAATGGTTGTTGATACTGACCAATTTGGTCTTTTGATTCCTTCATTGCTGCAACAAAGGAAATATATCTCTAATTATTGTACTTCAATAACCAAAGATTTGAGACATTTTAGAACCGAATATGCACTAATAGATATATATTAGACAACATTTGAACACATAAGCTTATTCGTTGGATTGCTTTTGAGATACACAAAGATTAGTATTGCATAGATAAATTTATTTGTCGGGATAGATAATGTTATCTATCATACAACATTAAGGCATAGATATACAAGAAAAGATATTGTTATTTGTTGCAATCTCCTTGGAGTATCTGTTGCATAGATGTAGAAGAAAAGATAACATTATTATTCTATCCATTTGCTTACTTCAACAAATAACATATAATCTTATCTAATGAAGTAAAAGATAATGTTATCTGTTACAATCTGATTCCAATTTCTATAGGTTACATTACTCATAATGTTATATATTCTAAGATCTTTTTAGATAACTTTATTTTTTGTAATACTATATAGAGATACCTAAAATAAATTATGATAGAGAACTTAATATGTTGTTATATTATGCACAGATATAGAAATTAAGTTGTAACGAACTTATTGAACAACAAAACTCATCCATTGAACTTTTTCAGAATTTATCTACAACCTTGATCAAACTAATTATATTAGACCTTATTCAACAGCAGAACACATCAATAGATAACTTTTATCAAATAACGCATTGACAACCTTATTCAACTTTTCGCATTGTAGTTGTTACATGTGAACGGTGTCCAACGATAAACAACGATGATGAGGAGTGAAAATGATCTTCGATCTTTGAACTTAGGGTTTCCAACGCTCTTCGATCTTCGAACCTAGGGTTTCCAATGATATTTGAATTTAGGGTTTCTTATAATCTTCGAATTTAGGGTTTCCTACGATTTCTCTCTCTCTCTCTCTCTCTCTCTCTCTCTGCGCCTTTGTTTTTTTTTCCTCACTCTCTATAAAATTAAATTTGCATATTTGGTGTAAAGGTATTTTTGGAACTGGTGTATCAAAAGAACCTCTCACTGTAATTTATAGTTAGATAAATTAATTAGATTATAAGTCCCTTATTATGGACTGTTGACCGAGAGAACTCTAAAAAAAGGCCGAAAGAATGATGTACCTATTAATTTAAGGCAAAGGGAGCCCTTACTTTTTGAAGATTGAAGATGTGCGCTGAATGAGGCTATCAATTGCTCTTTGATAAAATAATATGTGTCTTACAACTACAAGACATGCACAAACAAAATTCTATCAGTTGCTCTTTTAAATAAATGACTTGCTCCCTATTGATAGGAGACATGTATCCACAAGACAACATCAATTGCTCCATATCACTTAAGTAGATGGCTATAATGGTCTTCAAAAGTAATTATTTTTATATTTTTGATATTGTTTTGGACGCTTACGTTCATTTTCGTTAACACCGAAAGCTTTTGAGTCCGCTTAGTTAGGAAGACATGTAAGTTGATTGATTGCTTTTTGACTCATTAATTAGATCGAAAAACAAATCAAGAAAACTTCTTCATTTCTGATTGCTTTTAAAAAAGTGTGTAAACACGACATAAAATGGATATCAAATTGCTATTGTTTGGGGGGTTGTGGAATTCCTGCCCTCCTTTTCTACCACATTAGCAGTCGAACACACGCTATGTGTATACTAGTTGATTATTAAATAAAAAATAGGTACTTATTGAGTGTAGTGATAAGGGTATATAATTGCTAAAATATCTATTTTTTTATTTGCCTATAATTATTAAAGTGAGTTGTTTTGAAACTTTTTAAAAAATAATAATAAAAATTACTCTTCATGCCAAAGGCGATAGCGCCTTTTTAAGTATAGAGGATGCTTGCCACTTGGATGGGCTATTTTCCTTATTTCGACGAGGAGGGAAAGTGTAATTTTGATACTCGTCTTCACTTATTTGATATTTCTTTGGTCGAATATGAGATTTTTCCAACTAGTTTACAATTGGTTCAGTTAAAAGGAATACTAAAGGTTTCCACTTCGTTATATGCCCTTCTTTGCTTCTTGCCAGATCCAAGTAAAGCAAACAATGGCAGCAGAGATTGTTGATTCCGCAACCAGTGAGAAGCTAACCGAAATGGACTGGACGAAAAGCATTGAAATTTGTGAATTAGTAGGGCATGATCAAAGGTACATGTATTCTAACTTGCAAATGTTTTAACTGCAATTAGGAACTATTTCTGATCTTCGTTGTACTTGTGTTATGGTATTTAGATTATGCTTGAACGACTTTTTTTTTTTCACACTTCAAGAATTTGGATTACTGGACGGTTGCAGGTCTTAGAGGGAAAATGTTTCTCAATGCCCTTTTTTGCGCATAGAGTTTTATCTCTGGATTTGTTAAGGCGAGGGGTTATCATTCATCATGTTAATTTTTGTGCAATCCCATATATTTTCCCATCACTGCTTCAATTAATTTTGACTGGTGATATTTCCTGTAACTAGAGTCGAAACAGTGAACTCCTGTTGCTTGCATAAGGCCTTGTTTGGAAGTTGTGGAAAAGAAGGGAAAGGAAAGGAAAATAAAAAGTTTTCTCTAACACTTGTTTGGTTCCCAGTACAGGGACGAAGGAAAAAAAACAGGGAAAAAACAGGATTTTCAGAGGTCCTCCTAAGAAAAAGAAAGGGGAGAAAGCACATGACAGCAAACTCGCAGAGTTCAATTGCTCGACAATAAATCTAAGTATTAGGCTTCTACGGAAAGGTTCAACTTTATTCAAACACTTAGAAGGCTTTAGGTGCCCTTGGTTCTTATTGCTTCATTCATAGTTTACCTAAAGGGTTGGAGTTAAAATTGTGAAGAGAGAGGCGAGTGTGAAGACCTCTTGCATTTTCTGTACTTATTGATAGATGCTTGTGTTTTCTTGCGTACTTGCTTGAGATATTACAGTTGTTTCGGGGGGAGTATGTGATCTTACTTGGCTGACGGGTAAAGGGGAGGATTCTCATGGTACCCGAAAAGCAAGTTGGCCTTCGTTTTGGAAAAACAAGTTCGTCTTAAGAGGGCAAGACCTGAATTTGATTAAATCTGCCTCCACTTTTATCTTTGTTTTGGTGTAACATTATGTGGCTAGTAATTCACCATTGAACTTAATACTATGAAGTTCCCTAGTGAATAGTAGAGCATTTACAGGGTGTTTGTGCGAATGTAGTCTGTTTTTTTTTTTTTTTGGCTATTTCTCTATTATTGTTAGTGTAGTGTATTTTTGGTCTTAGTAAAGTTTGCTTAAGGTTAATAGTCTTAGCCTATATAACCCATATTATGCTGGTATTATTTTTATTTTGAGCTATACAAATATTCTCTCTGTATTGTATCATGGTACAGAGTTGACATAAGTTTGCACAGGCGGCACATTTCCACTGCACCGCCTGCATCTCCTCCACCTAGGTGAGAAGTCGCATCCCGCCCAGCATGAACAACTGCCACCTACACCATACCATAGCCACTAGAGACAACCAATCATTGGCAAGTCTCCTCGGACCACTGACAATTCCCGCAAGATGCTGCTCTTTCACCGGCGATGCTCCGTATGCCTTTTCGAGCCCAAATCTTTTATACCAAGTCTACATCAAACCAAACATCAATTTTCTGAAATACTCGTTTCTTGTACTCCCTCTAGCTTTACTCTTCTTCTATCATTTCCTTTGGTTTTCTCTGGTTGTCGTCCATGTTTTTGCTTCAACCTTCCAGCTCTACTGCCGCTGAACCTGCCTCTTTTGACAGCTGATACCCTGGTCATGATTGTTGTACTTGTTTAAGCTTGGTTTCACTAGTATAGTAGTATATTTGTCTTCTTCCAGTCTTCCCTTTCTATCTTGTATCGATACTTGTTTTGATCCGAAGTCCCAGAAAGAAGCTTGTAATGATCCTAACTAAGTCCATGTCATGAATAACGAACTAAATTACATGAAACTTGGAATTTGATACCTCTGTTGGCTAATCAAAATCTCATTGGTTGCAAATAGGTCTGCAAAGTGAAAACTGATGGTTCTTTGGAGCACTCTAAAATTCACTTAGCTTCTAAGGGGTTTGCTCAAGAATCTAGCATTGGTAAGAAGGAGATCTTTGGTCTGGTTGCTTAGATGACCACATTTCGTCCATTGGTCACTGTCACCGTTGTGCACAATTGGCACCTTTTTAAGTTGAATGTTAAGAATGTAATTCTTAATGGGTATCTTTCTGTAGAAATTTACTTGTGACCCCTTATGAGATTTTCTCATGCTTTTGGCCTTGGTTTATTGACTCTGCCATCATGCTTTCCATGTCCTCTAAGACTTTAATAGTCTTTGCATGGTTGGTATTAGTTTTCCAGTCTTTTGCTCTATAGATTTTGCTATATAGATTGCTTTTCAACCTAGTAAACATGATTCGGTTCTTTTTGTTTGTCGTACTTTTCTCAGATAGTTCTCCTCTTATTATGTGGATGATATGATTATTAATTCTTTCGACTTTGCTGCCATTAGTTAGGTAAAACACATGTTTCCTGAGTTCGAGCACAAAAGTAGAATAATACCATGGTCATCAAACAATGTGGATAAAACATTACGGAAATACTCTCGAGCATTATCAATACCAAAAATGCTAATAAGAACATCAAATTGAGTTTTTATTTTCATATAAAATGATTTCTAAATGGAGTACAACTCTGACCGCTCTTTCATAAGATAAACATAGGTGACACGAGTGTGACCATCCACAAAAATAACAAAATACTGAACACCAAAGCGTGATGGAACACGCATGGGACCCCAAATATCATAATGAACTAACGAAAGCAAACTAGACACACGACTCTCTAACCTAGGAGGAAAAGATATTAGCGATATTTACTAAACTCACACACTTCACAAGGAAGAGTCTCAACTTGACCACTAGATGAGATCAATTGTTTGAGATTGTGTAGCGATGGGTGACCAAGTCGGCAATGATGTTGGTAGGGTGAAATAGAGGATTGAAGGGCAACTAAGCTTGAGAGATTGTCATCACTGAAGTAGTACAGACCACCACACCCAGCTCTGCCACCAATCTTCCTCTCCGTCTTGAGATCCTAAAAACACAACAATTCGGGAAAACAGTGACTAAGCAATTCAAGTTGGCAGGTGGCAGCATGGAGAAGCATAGAGAAAAGCTGCAACTTGATGTGGATTATTTGAAGGGAGCTCAATCGGAGGACTTGTGTAGGGATAAAGTTGCCAGTGCACGTCATGAAGAGTTACTTTTCAGTGGCTATCGGGTAGATTCATACATACAGTTGTAGAGGGGTAAAACAGTAGAACTATCACTCACTGATGGAATTAACGAACATCTATGATACGACTGGTGAGTGTAGTCACTGAAACCTTTTGAGGTCTCTTTATTGTCAAGATCTCAGGTGAGGTTAGTGTAATACACCGAAGTTGCTATGTGATACAACGCTTTTTCCCGTTATTTTCATGCTTTTCCCACTTCGTCATACTTGCAACCCGGTACCAAACTTCTGACAGTTTTACAAGGTAGCTTAAGATTATTTCGTCCCATCTTCCCTTTCATGATCTGTGTGGAAGATAGGCCAATGTTTATGGCATAGCAATTGCATCAAATCTTAACCAAGCTTGATTTGTCAGGTATTGAGCTTTAGAGCTAGTGTTGGGTTGATATTGAGCTTATAAATTCATGCCCAAACGTGGCTTTGTTAATTCCTTTTCTTTTTTTAGTTAACACCATCGCTGTTGTCGTGTCCTTAACATAAGTTTTCTTGTCCATACAGGCAAGCTAGAGGTGTCATCAAAGCTATTAAAAAGCGACTGGGTAGTAAACACCCAAATACACAATTGTTTTCAGTTATGGTGAGTATAGACTAATCTTTCTGGGTGTTAATGAGTTTTGGACCTAAAAACCTGAGGATTCTTTTGTTTGCCTTGGCTTAGCTTGACTTTGAGTTGGAATCATTACTCAATGAGTACCACTGTCCAGATTCCTTTATATGTCTTTGATCAATATTGTATTTTCTTCAAAGACATGTATACACACATATCCATGGTCCTGTGATACTATTCTAGGCCGTCTTCTTATACTAATTACCTGTAATAATGCATTTGCAATGGAGTCTGGCTTCTAGACGAGGTAAGCTTCTGAAGAAGCTGTAAAGGTTGAATGTCTTTTTCAGCAGGTCTACGATTATTAAAGAATTCTGATTTTGCAGTTATTGGAGATGTTGATGAATAATATTGGAGATCATGTTCATAGGCAGGTGATTGATACAGGGCTCCTCTCTACACTTGTGAAAATAGTGAAGAAAAAGGTACGCAATTTCCCCCCAAAAGTGTAATTCCTAGTTGCTGACTAAATTTGTCGTGTTAAAGGCTAATTTTACTGATCTTTGTTTTACAGCCCGACTCACCTGTAAGAGAGAAGATATTTCTTCTTCTAGATGCCACACAGACATCACTTGGTGGAGCATCCGGAAAGTTTCCTCAGTATTATTCTGCATATTATGATCTAGTGGTAGGTACACCAAGCACTGTGTTTATTCAACTTTCTGGTCGAACCATTTCAATAGTAAATAGATTCTGCCTGTTATATGGACTTGATGAGAAAAAAACTCCATGACCCCTCATTTTTGGGTTACCAGCTGGTTGTAAGGAGTAGGGATTTTATGTAGCCGGAACATCACAACTGTGTGATTCCTTTGGGAAGTGAGATGGAAATTTATAATGGCTCGTTTGCATGATTCTAAATGCACAACAGTTAACAAAAATTCATGATTTGAACTTTGTTCTACTGGAACAGTATCGAGATTGAGGTGATTATTAGTTTACAAGGAATTAACTATTTTGAGCATTATTGTAGTCAGAGAAGTGACAGTATTAGTTTGAGATAATTACCCGAAAAAAAGTGTTAGTATGAGATCTTCAAAGAAAATCAATAAATGGTGACTACTTACGCAACCCAAGGAGGGTTGGATTAACCAATGTGCGACAATGTTAAACAAATTGGCTGGATTAGTCCTAGGTATCTTATGAAAGATGATATTTTTGAGAGTTATGGATGGATTATTGTTCACTAATGAATATTTTCTTAACTGTTGTACCTACTGGTCTCCGCTGAATGTGATATAATCGAGTACAACAAGGACCAATAGACACAATAATCAACAAAAACTATGAGATTAGTTTAAGTCTCAGTTTGGATGAGAGGAATGTTGAGGGGGAATTGGAGTGTGATGCGGTAGCCAAGTGATTCCTAAATTGGTATGAACTAGAATAAGAGTGTGATTTCTGATGACATGTCTACCTAGGAATATATTTGCAAACTAAGTAGTAATTTGGTCCCGTCCCTCCCCCATGCTAATCTTAATTTCCAGGCTCAATCTATCATAAAAAATGAAATTTTGAATCTAATTATTTTCCTAAAATGTGGATATGATTTGCAAATAAATCCAAATATTGGAACAAGGTTATCTTACTTATGAGATTACTAGGTACTTGATTCCTAGTAATCACATGCACGTTCCTACTCAATAACACGAGCATCCAAACATATGCTAGGGGGAAGGAAAACCTAAATTAGGATTGGGATGCAATTGTAAATAAGAATACGAATTTTATGGCCTTCGGGCAATTGGCAATATTACTAAAGCCCATTAGTACCAAAAACTTGTAGGTGGTATTGTATTTGAAGGACAGAAAAACTCACGAGGCTTTCTCGGAATAGCATTGCAATATGGGGTATGTATCCCTGATAAAGTAAATCGTCATGCCTTGAGTCTAGAGCCATGAGCGGCCCTTGGCTCATGGAGCACGAAGGCCTCAATCGTCAACTCACTTCATCAACTATAAGAAATAAGGATATCACAGGTTCAAGAAGGCTCCTGTTGCATTTCCCTCTCAGCTTGTGTTTGCTATCATATGTGCTCCGCCTATTTGTATTTGGCACGTATCCTGTCGACTCTGGTGTTTTCATGTGATTCAGGTCACGGGTAAGTCCATACCTCGAGTTGGTATAGATGAGTGTAGCGTTTGCCATCACAAGGGCCATTGAAAGAATGTCTGCCCTGAGCTTGTGTAGTTAAAAGGACAATTCCTCTATTCAATTGGTTCATCATCTTCTCATCCACCACACGATTCCTCATCCTCTATTAGCTCTCGTAACTCCTAGCTCCGGTGGTGTTTAACCACCGGAGCTCCCCTGTCGTATGGCAATTTTAGCAGTACCAAGCATTTGTGGATACGATTGAGAGATACTTGCCGTAAGCTTTTGCCTTGACCACCACATAGTCAGGTTTGCACAATTCCTAAATGTATCCAACCCATCACATGGATTTTTTATTTTGGTTTGTCTCATCATGTGACTCCTGACTTGTCTCTACTTAGTAATGGTGTTTCTCCTATCTCCCCTATTAGTATTTTAATTGCAAAATGACATCCCATCTCCCCCCCCCCCCCCCAATATATGTCTTTTCTATTGTCTCTATTCTCCCCTTGTGACACCTTTGTTGTCTATCCCCAATATCTTCTATGTTCCATAGTTATCTCTTGGCCTTCTTTCTATTAGCCATCTATCTGTCCGTGATGTGGTTACGGTAGATGGTAGCATAGAGGGGAGATAGAGCTAACTAGATTTTGGAGGTGCAACTTCAAAAAGATCTAGTTTTTTGGTATCATTGAACACAATGCCCTAGACAAAGCTCATTGGAGAAAATGAATTCATGTAGCCGACCCAATTGATTGGGACTTAAAGGCTCAATTTATTTTTGTTATCGAGTTGTACATGATTGAACATTGAATAAGCAGATTGAGATCAGTCGTAGAGTTGATGATCTCTATGTTTTGGAGAGTTTGCACATTTCTACGGAGTCCATTTCCACTACCTTATCGCTTTCCATTTTATCCACACTTTTCTTCTTTTTATCTCTGTCATTCTAGATTAGGTTATTTATCTAGTGAACGTTAACATCTTTTGGTTTATTCTAGTAGTTTTGAAAAAGTTCTATTGGTGATATTTTTGAGTGAACGACAATATACATCTCATGTATCATTCTCGGGTACGGAATAACATATGTATATCCAATTAATAATCATGAGAGTGAACGGTAGTCAACAAGCTTTGAAGCAGTAAAAAATATTATGTATATGTCACTATGATACAAATAACATGCGAAGCATAATCATAACAATAACTAAGCATAACAATGACTCAAGGCATGATTAGGCCTTTGGATCCAATATGGTACTTAAGTTCTCCCCAGGATGGCCCTTGAGTCCCTATGTCAATCCAAAATATTTCACGGATCCTTTCCCTAAACCATTGAGCAATAGAGTCACCACAAACGTTCCTTTTCTCTAGCAGTTAGTGTCACCAAGGTCTTGTCGCAGCTTTCAAAAATATCCACAGGACTTAATATATGTTCCTAGTACCCAAGTAACAATACTATAGATTTCTTGAGTCATATGAGTGATGACTAACAATGGATTATGGTTGAGTGATATCCATGACGATTATTTCCCACAATACATCATATGCTACTATAACAATGTATTAGTTGTAAGCAAAATGAACATGTTGAAGATATGTGTCAAAAGATGAATAGATATAATTATCTCCACCAACAATAAGAAACGAACAAAGTCCAAACGAAGGGAAGGCCATTCACCGAAGTCTAAAAAATAAGGCTCTAAATGCATCATGAGAAGTAAACCATGGTGTCTTGGATTAAGACCATAAATAACGTCTTATATTAAAGTTCATTTGATGATGAAATTTAGCTTAAAGTAACCCAAAAGACAAACTCGATGCATCGAATACCAGTAGGGTACTTAGTGCTGCCCGATTGACTTGAATCAATTGAGTACAATGTAGCTCCCACGGGTTTTTTATTTTTGCAAACGTAAAGGATGCGAAGGGGCCACCAGTGTAGCTTCTACCTATGGGCATGACCAACAAAATTCCCACCTACTATATAATGTTCGACTATGTCTACTTTTGTCACCATAGGGCGCTCTAGCAAGTCAACCACTACCCAGAGGAGGAAAGCCTGTCATCGTAGCCCCACCAAGGTATGAGAGGAAACTACCCTATACTCGCTACTATAACCGCATAGCGAGTGGGTTTGTTGCTCACAGTTCCCATGTTTTACACATCATAACTCCATTTTCTTGTTCTCCAATTCATCACCCTCAATAGACTACTTTAATTTACGAGAATTTGAGGAATCAAGAACAGAAGAAAGGAAGGAGAAGAAAAAGAGATAAAAGGAACACGTGCTTTCCCTGCATTCAATCACAACCAGAACCAAGGTTCAACCCTTTCTCTCACATGGAAGCTCAGAGATTACTCAAAATAAATCAACTAATATGTGACCCCTATTACTGTTGTTAGTAGTTCTATTATTACATTAGCATCTAAACAAAACTAAGAACCAAACATTAAGACTCCGAACTGAACATACAAAAAGCGTAAATCATAAGGAACGACTAAAGGGAAAAGAAGGGAACATAAGGCTTACCAAAGAAGATAGTTTGTCCCTTCATTTAAACTACATAAATGAGCTCTCTGACAATCCATAGCTTTCCCTATTTTCTCCTCTCTCGCTCTCTCCCCCCCACTACACTCTTATACAGGCATGTATGCTAGCCTAATAATGGAATGCTTTCTCTATACAAAAAAAGATGGCCGGCGGTTCTCCACACATCCAACCAACTCGTACATACTAAGCATATGATCGAACACCCATAAATAACCCCCACCCATAGATGCCATTAGCGATCACCCAATGAAAGTATGCAAGGCACCATTGTTCCCTACATAATTACTAAGTACCCTGGTAGCCGTATATCAAGCTACTAAGTAATGAAAGTATAGAAAGTATCATTGTTCCTTCAATAATATCTTATCCCTACTTCTACGCATGTGCATTACGTACATACCCAATGAATACATAATGGACTCATCTTTGTTTATTTATTGTAAATGAAAGAAGTTTAGCTTACATATTGATATGGTACAAGTATTTATACTCTTTAAGAGTTGTCATTTGTTCGTTAAAGTAAGTTAGCTAATGGCCATCTAGCTAAAACATGAACAACCAATCATATGCCAAGATTGGTGTGCTATGAATGTAGGATAACTCGAGGAGATAGAATGATAAGCTAAGTGTTAGATCAAACTATTAACATCAATACGGAAACTATGTTAATCGCGATTAATTGGGTTAGGGCATTACATCATCTCCACCTAAAAAAGTAAAAATAATTGTCTCCGAATGTATTCCTACCTAATGTAAAAAGAGGTGGATATTTCTCACATGCCTCATCCTCTCGCTTCCAAGTGGACTTTGTTACTGCATGATTATGCTACAATACATTGACTAAAAGGATTGTTTCGTTCTAAAACTGCTTATCCTTTGTATCCAGTATCTACCAAAAGAGACTAATAAATTTGCAAGAATGACAATGTTACTCCAACCTATTGAAGAAGGTTAACAATATTAGATACATACAAGGATAGTTGAGTGTTTTCAGGTAGACTTCTTGGAACTAGTAGAAGAGACTAGCAAGTGTGCAACAATGTCGATGTCGGTCCAACGTTGTGAGGAAGGTTAACAATGTCAGATGTCTGCAAGGATAGTTGATTACTTATCTAAAAAGGGCTACTTTAGTAGAAGAAAAATGAGGTATCTAAGCGCTACTTGTCGGGATTCTAAAGGTAGGCATTCCCTTGATGCCTTCCTTTATTACTATGTAGTTATGTACATACCTTATGAAAAAGGAAAAAATAAAAGATCATAAATACACCTAGATGGATCATAAAACGAGGAAAACTTGAAAAGATATAAATGTGCGTAAAAGAAATTTCCACGGCAGGAGGAATCCAAATTCACAGGATAATGTAATCCAAAACAATTTTGGCTATGTGCAATAAGGGAGGAGGATAATCAAGCGTGCGATGCCAAAAGAGAAAAAAAAGTGTTGTAATAGGTGTTCCAAAAGTGAAGATTTCAGTGTCTTGTTTAAATATAAGTAAGTTGAAGGGGTGGAGAGATGCCACAACAAATCCGAGAACATTGAAAATGAAAATTGCGTGGGGAGATTAGGCTTAACTGATAACATGGGAAACCATTCTTTAGGGATGACTTCTGCATACGGTCAACTCGACAAGAGGAGAAACAAATGCTTAAGGAATCCACGTCACCATTTATTCTTAGATGTCATTCCTCATCCTCATCATCACCAGCGTCATCAGATGCACATCTCGCATCTAGAGTTGAATAAAATTGGAGTTTTGGGTGCGCCATGTAGAACTAAAATTCGAGCTACTGGTCAGGTGGTGGAGTTGTATGTTTGGCGCATTAGTGTTTCATAGTGGAGGGAATACTGGTATTGTCACGTAAAGTAAGGCAGATGAATGACATTATGGGGTAGGCCCCCTACAATTGTCAGAAACCTTAGGGGGAGTAGCTTTTTTACTAAATCAATGATAATTATAATAGAGATATTATTGCTTTCTTAATATTAATTCTGTACCTTTTTGTTGGTGTCTTATGCACTTATAGATCCATACGCTTGCGTATTTGATACTCTAAATTTGACAATAATCAACAGTTTTTGATATGCAGCAATGTTTACTTTTTATTGCACACATGCCCCTTTTTTAAATCAGTAATGGAATTAAAAAATCTTATTTCTATATAGTTCACTTGGTTTCAAGTTTTGCTGTATCTTTAAGAATGATATCAAAATATTTCTGAATTGTTATGGTTTCCATGCTTGCTGAAACAAAATAGTTGATATGAAGTTTTGATCCTTGGTAAAAGAACACGAGTGGTCAAATGCAAAATCAATGCGTTTGCACTTGAAAAGTTGTGTTCATCGGAAACTATTAGGATGATTTGGCCTTGTCCTGCCAATAAGTTTTATTGCGCCAGTTAGGAAGAGTAATTTTCTCCACTTTAGAGATGTTTGTAGGCGATTGGGAATTTTTTTATTTTTCTTATTGTAGTTTTAAGAAAATCATGTAGTGCTTGGTTTTTTGAAATTCCAGTGTTAGGTTGTGAAACTTTGATGTATTCAATTGGATAGACTAGTGCTTGCTGACTCTTGTTTGTCTATTTGTAACAGAAACTATACTATGACAGCTAAAATTGTTTTAGGAATCTTTGTTGCGGTTGGAACTTCTATGACTGCAAAAATAGTTTCAGAAACCCTTGGTTGTCTTTCCATGTTAATCATTACAGGAAAAGGATATTAGTAAATAAAAAGAGCTGGTTTTCCACAATGGAAAAAAAATAAACTCTTGAATTGCGGTGTTTTATATGGATCATGTTTTTTTTGCACTAATCTGTTTGAAATGTATATACATTGACATTGATTGACTGAAACCATGGGATCTACTTTTGGTTTGTATGATAGAAGGATGATCTGACCTGTAGGTGTAGGTTTGTACCTTCCACAGCCTGTTTGCAAATTTCCAGGGGTTCATACGTTGGGGATTGGTATATTTAGTTGAAAGATCTAGTTCATAACTGACTGAAAATTATACTCTACAAATAATAAATATTTAAATGTTTGTTTTGGAACATTGTGGAATGGTATTAACTAATGATTCTTGTTCATAGTCTCTATGTAATGCATTTTTGGTGATAATTGAAAATTGATTTGTTTAGTTCTGTGGCTTTCGTTAGCATCCAACTTTGGATGCTACACTGATGTTTCAATTTTCAGAATGCAGGGATACAGTTTCCTCCAAAGCCTGATGTTAGTCCATCAAATCATCATACTTCAAATGCAAGAGTAAAACATTCACCTAATGGGGAACCTTCTCCTTCTAGACACGCAACCCCTTCAGAAGGAGTGGAGCCTCTGGCTGTTCCTGAATCTAGGTATCTTTCTTCCCAAAAAGAACACATATTTGCAGCTCTGGCATTCCGGCATTGGCCCTTGACTTTTTCCTTCTGTGAAAAAACTAGGGCCTTCTAATGTAACTGCAAACTTGTAATCTTCCTTCCTTCCAACTATTAGTATACAAACTCTCACATATTACACTTCTTGTTAGTCCTTGCAATGCGTGTCGTACTTCAGTGATACTATCATAGCAGACATGATATTTGTAATATATGATCTTTGGACTGAAAGTGAATGCATCAAACAGGACAAATAGTTACAAAGAGATGAAAATTCATGATTAATTACCCTTGGTTTATGTTGTAGAGCCCAAAATTTTAGTAGTAAATTTATCGCATTAAGTAAAGGTATCAATTTGACATCATTGTCTTATGAGGTTCACCTTGAATACTAGGCTGGACGCACATGTTACTACCCCTTAATTTCGCAAACTGTTGTAAATTGTAAACTGATGATGTTTCATAAACCATTTACATAGTACCTTTTGAGTGACTAACAAATCAAAATTAAAGGTCCTTAGAAACTAATTTTGCTTAACGTTTTGGAAATATTTCATTGTCATGTTATAAAAATGGGCATAAATTTATTCACGAGCTTATTATTAACCCAATCAAAACGATGGATACAGAGTGGGGGTTGTTTTTTATGGGGAGGGACAAATCATTCATGAGAGATTTTCCTCTTTATTTGGGGGGTGATATAGCAACGAGTTGAAGGGTTGGACTCATCTCCTAATGAAAAGAGTAAAGCTCATTGGCCAGGCATCCTTCTTGCGAGGAGTAAATTGAAGAGAGAATTTCGGTGTGTGAAAAGGTGTCTTTGGCCTGATGGCTTTAATAGGGTTTTATTTAAAAAATGTTGAGAAGTCGATGGGAATGACTTGGAGAAGGATATGCTAAATGTTGTGATGGTTAGTGGGAAAGGAGCACAACATATCTCTGTAGGGTCTTACAAATATCAAAAAATCAAAAGAAAGAGTTTTGCGTGGATATCCTTTTTCGTTGAGTTATCATCGGTTAGCCAAGGGAGTCATTCACTTTCATTAGGTACATACTTCAACACTTTCGAACTTACTTTAATGTTATTATTGATTGCATCCGTGGTCCTACTAGAAAAAAATCATTGGGGCAGAGCGGGACATTGCCCCTCAGGTCATTAGTGAATTGCCATCTCTAGATTAGTGTCTGAAGGGTGTTGGATTATGGAATCCCCCACGAGTCCTTCTAGATCTAAAAAGGGTTGACCTGAAACTATACCACAATGCATTAGGTTGGGATGTCCTTTGCAAATAGAAATAACAAGTAAGAGACACCCTGACCGGTGACTGGAATACCTTCTGATGACTAAGTTAGCAATGAAAAGTGTGTAGAGCAAGAGAGCAGTGTTCTGCCGAAGAAGTGTATACTGTGAAGTAAGAACGAGAAGTGTTGCTTACAGGGTTGTGGTAGTCTCCAATTGATCGATTCCTTTTGCTAGTGAATCTTCATTTCTATTTATAGAAACAGGTTGAGTGTACTGTTGAATGCACTCGAGTGCATCTTATGCATTCGTTGCCCCTAAATGTAGGCTGGTTTGACGTAAAATAGGACTGAACAATGCTCCTTTTTGCGTTGGTTGGCATTGCCGACCAGGGTAGCTTTTGGTCTGAGGTGACAATCATTCGAGACCCAGGATTAGCAAGACAATTGTTGGAGACGGTGGTTGTCTGAGACGACACGGCAGTTGGACGAGACCTTGTCTTACAGGTCGGCTGCTTGTTGTTTCTCGCACAGCTTCGGATTGGCTATGAGATTTATTCACCTCCCACAGTGTGCTTGGAGTCCAATCGATGCCAAATATGGGTTTCGCTATGTAGTTGCCTCTCCAATGGAACAATTTGCTGTTGAGATACAATACCCTGGTCCTTCGCGCAGTTGAATGAACCTATCTCATGTTCACAAAAAACACTACCAGCGCCAACTACCAATAGCTAAGTACCTGTATTCCCTTCGGTGCCAATTACTTGTACATTGGCTTCCCACCCTTGGCTGCCTTTGGAGCTTCACTTTGGCCTTTAGCTGTTGGCAATATCCTCTCAACATGAGTCATTAGTTCCCTTTGCACAAATGACAAACCAAGATACTCTCCGAACACAGCCTCACTATTTCAACCACCCTCTCTGGTGAATCCCTACTATTGAGGACCGATTGGTGGTAGATCCCCAAAGACACAAAATATCAAAAACCATTGTTTTGCAGAGTTTTGACCGACGACCATTTGCCATGTTGTTGAGGTTTTTCTCTTTGAAGGCAAAGGGGTCTGTCATGATAAATTTAACATATCAATTGAATGGAAACTACCCTCTTTGTACCTCAAGAGATACTTTAAGTTCCACACCCAAAGCCCATGACTTGTCCATGTGCCAAAATGATTATGATCTGAAGCCGTTCGCATGGAAAAGCTTAAGACCAATATGTATTTAAGATTGTCATGGGCCCAAACTTTTGAAAACGTACCCCTTGGTTAAACCTAACTTTGTAGCCACCCTTTTTGTATTGTATGCAATCATAACTACTCTTAAAAGAACAAAGCTCACTTTTTCTAAGTAATAGGGAAGAGGACCGAAACATGCCACCGAAAGACTCTAGTGAGACAAAGATGGGCTATCAAGAACATAGAGGAAGGATGGGCAGTTGGTCAGATCTAGTATAGATCGTACATGGACAGTAGTTGGAGTCAGCGGCTCTCCTAGGGTTCCCTCA
>JABCMJ010007095.1:0-11889 GCA_014822125.1 Arbutus unedo
GGGTTCTTCTATTGTGCAACCGTTGCATCAATAGTCAGTTCTGTTCGATTAGCACGTCCATCAACTGAACTAGGTTCCATCTTGTGCGGCTTTTGGACTATGCCTGTCATTGGCATCTCCTGGTAGAGTCCTCCCGGCGGGAGATTCGGGATTCACCATCATACCCAATTAATCAGTTGAATTTGTATTTAGCAAGAACTGTTGTTCCCACAGACATTGCCAAATTGATAATGTTGGAAAATGGTGATGGTACCTTGTGTGATCCGCTGAGCTGTTCCTGTACACAAGTCTAATGACCGGGAGGTGGTTGGCCGATCGTGAACCCTCTGGCGATTAAGTTATAATCACAATTTAGATAGGAACTCTCAATGAATTCTAGAGATTATGAATGCATACCTCTTTCTCTAATTGGCCTGCATATTTATGTACTTGGTTATGGTGCGATCGGAGTTGATCGAAGGTCGTTATTGGGTGTGATCTCTTCCCTGTGAGGAAAGTTGTATCTTCCTTGATGTGTTGCAAAATATAGAGCGTGCACGTGGCTCTCCGTTCCATGTCGTGCGAGCCGACCAACGTGAGGACACACCGTACTCAGTTTGACCGAGCAAGGTTTATGGCCGACCAGACTCGAGCTCACAAATTGGTATGCTGGGGGCTCCAGGTCGGTCAGTCGTCAGAATTGATTGTGTGGTAGATGTTGAAATTCCCGTGTAATTTTTGAAATTTGTAGACATGGAGACTTACAGCTTTGGAGTCTGAAAAATTTGTGGACTTGTGGTAATTTCTGATATTTGTGCGTGCAGACATGTGAACATATTAGAATTAGATGGCGAGGATTGATTTTTAATCGTCTAGGCCCAAAAGTCTAGACCCACTGACATATAAGTGGATTCAAAATTTGCAATAATACTCCAAGCCCTTTAAAATTTGTATTGCAAATTTGCAATAGTCTAGGCCCAAATTCTAATTGTAAATTTTTTCCATGGCCCAAATAGTTTTAATTTGGATGTCACGAGTACGTGGAGTGATTAGTAAACGTGGTATATGAAGAATGCAATGGAAACCTAAGAAACAAATTAACTTTTTTCAGATCATAATTAATTTCCTCTTTTATATATCTCCATAAATCTCTTTGAAAACGAGGTATATAAAGAATTACATGGACCCTATTGTCGATGTCCTAAGTTTGTGGAGTGAATTATCATAATTTACATTTTCCAGATCATAAAACTCTTCAAAATTTAGTGACAATATGTTTCAGCAGTTGAGTTGCTTGTTTATGGGACAGTGACTTGTGAGTCATAATTTGATTGAAGCTGTCCTGCATTATTGTAAGTGGCATTTAGCCTGCACGCATTCAGCATCAGTCTCCTTTTCATTATGAGAAAATACCACAACTTTGATTAGACAGTACATGCACAAACCTCAGGTTTACCACCACTCTCCTGTAGCAATTTTGTTTGCATGCTATTTTTTTGTTCCATCCTAATTTTGGGACCATGTATATATATTTTTTGTTTTATATCTTTAATTAAATTACCGGTTAGTAGTCAGTGAGATTTATCTCTCTTACATTCCCCGACTAGAATTTAACTAGTTGATCAATTATATATCGATGTGAATACTATGATTTTCTGTTGATCAAATAGTTTTTTTTATTTTTTATTTTTGGCTCAGCTTTAAAAAAGTTTGCTCAGCATAAAACTAACAAGAGCTTTTGCCGCTGAGCAACAACGCTAATCGTTGATCAAATTGTTCAGACTCGTATAATTGATTGATTGATTGATTTTGAACTCCAGTCTTTCTGAAATATTGTAATTAAGAATGTTTCACCTGCTCATAATTCTTTCGGTACTTTTTTTGTTTCCTCGTTCCTGTATTTCATTGGGTGATGATAACTCATTGTAGCTAGAATTCAGTTGATATTGACCAATTTGATTAATGTTACTGGATCGATAGAAACTGGGATTTAAAGTATTCTTCTAGTCAACGTAATTTACATGGAAGAGCCTATATATGTTCAAAGCGATAACTGAGGTTCGAGGTCTTCTTTCGGTGAGTGTGATTCTATCAGCTTTAAGCGTCCATTCAAGTGATAGAGCTTTAATTAAAGAAAAAACTTTGCCTTTAAAGATAGCAATTTCAGCTTGAAATCATTTCTTGAACCTATTAATCGCAATACACTTTAAGAAAGGTTGAATTAGAATTTTCCTATGAAGAAAGGGAATGTTGAATGTTACATTTATTCACCATTGAGATTAGACTGGAAAAAACCTCTTAATTACTAGAAACTTTTATTATTGGCTTAACTTTTTGATCTCTCAATCTCTAAACCTTATGGATAATTCAATTGTTTTTATTGATAAAAAACAAAAAAAAAACTTATTTTAAGGGGTTAGGTATTCTTCTTTTTTTAGAGGAGAGAGGAGGGCCTAAAGATACCGTTATAAGACACTTAATCTATCAAGGTATTTTTCTTACTTATCTGCAAATATATTTTTCCATGTATTTAAAATACAAAATTGTTAGATTTAACCTTATTTTTAATAGGTTTTATATGATATGAAGAGTCCAACAACAAAAATATTTAAAGAGATGGAGACCAACAGGCCACCTAAACATGGGTCTAACATTCTCTTACTTGGCCCATTAATCCTATTGTGATGTGAAAGTATAGTTTTATTAAAATCATAGGCAATTTTATTGAAAATGACTCGAATGGACATTCACAGTTATAAACTTTGACAAGTAATCACGAATTTTATAAAATTAGTCAATATATCCAAACTAATTGAAATTATTACAATGCGACTACTTTAAATCACCAATATGTGTCATAGTTGTTGTATAGTCTTTATGCTATATATATTTCTTTCTATGTACTACAACATTGATAACCTTCACTAACTCAATTAGTGGTTGAGAAAATAGAGTTATATAATTTAGGGTTGAATGCCTAAATATGCCCCATAATTTGTCTTGTCAAGAAATTTTCTATTTCAGAATGTCCAAAATAATATATGCACATATAATTGAATAGTGGAAATTAATAACAATAACCATTGAATTATTCGACCCACCCTAACAACATGTTCTCCATATGTCTTTGCTGGTAATCCCTTCATGAATGGATCATCAATCATAAGCATGGTCCGTATATTTTTGGTAGACACTTATTGTTTATCAACTCTTTCTCTAATAACCAAGTATTTTAAGTATTTTCCATTCTTAGAGAAGAAAGCTACAACACAATTATCAAAATGAATCTTCATCTGCCTGGCAATTGAGTCAACAATACCAATACCATAAATGAAGTTTTGCAATAATAAAGCATGACGTGTGGCCTCAAAGCACGCCACAAACTCGACTTCCATCCTAGATGAAGCAATATGGATTGCTTCAAGCTCTTACATGAGACTGCCTCACTAGCTAATAGAAAGACAAAACCCAATGTTTACTTTTGTGCTATAGAGACAACCACTAAAATATAAGTTCGAGTATTCCATCATATCTAAATGATTTGATCTTCTATAAGTAAACATATAGTCCTCGGTTCTTTGAAGACATCTCATAACCTTCTTCGTTGCTTTTAAATATTCTGCTCCTGGATTGTAACTACAAAAGTAATATCCAGTTGATAACACCTCCGCTAACCCCACCCTAGCAATGACCTGCAACAAAACTAGGGACACCATTGTGGTGTTGGCCAATACCCCTCTGATGCCTAAGTTAATGATGAGAGAGTTTTTAAAGGAAATAACGTAGGAAGAAACGATGGTAGAATGATAAGACATACTTGCGCCATCAAACTAGGATGTGATGTTATACCTCCCAGCTCATTGAGGCCTACTAGGAGTCTGCTTCCACAAAATGATAAAACGATCCCTCTAGCCGTTTGTGGGGCCTCTATGTATATAGATAGGGCCTTTATCCTTTTGAGCATGCAAGAAGAAAGCTCTCATTGGGAGTCCTTTTATGTTAGCCTTAGGGTCTTTTTGATAAAACTGAAAACTGAAAACTGAAAACTGAAAATTAAGTGTTGAAAGCTGAATTTATTAAGTTAAAAAGCTGTTTGATATGCACTGAATTAAATAAGATGTTTGATCTATATAGTCAGTTGAAGTTTAAAATTCATTAATTCTTCAACATTATCTTTCAAATATTCATGTTGGACTACTAAATTATAATTAATTGCATATACAAACATACAACTATTAAAATTATAATAACATACATAAAATAATAGAAAGACACTCAACAATAATACTAATTACTACTATCACTGAAACTTCGTCAATTATTGCAGTAGCAAAAATTATATTTTTAACACTCAAGAGTAGTTTAGAGCATTCAATTGCGTTGCAATTTGATTATGCAAATTGAGCATTAAAATTGTCAGCTTGGGTCGATCCTCTACCTACTTCAAAATTATCTCACTGAAAATTCAATCTCTTTATAACGTCGCTCTCATGATCCAATCTCTTTGTAACATCCCGTCTCTACTCAAATTTTTTCACATTTATTGTTTTGACCTTAAATTTTTATAGATTATTAGTTCGTCTCGATAAGACAAATCTAAAAAATATAAAATTATATTCAAAAGTTAAAAAAAGTCACTAAAGACGATGAATAAACACAAAAAAAACTTGTTTTTTTTATTTTTTTTGTATTTTATAAACATTTTTCAAATTTAATCTATTATTTATAACTATTCTGAAAAACTTTTTCGAGACAAACCAATAATCTACAAAAAATTGACGAAAGACAAAAAAATTACAAAAAAAATTCACATGGAGATAAAAAATAATAGGTTAAACACATAAAACAATTAGGTGAACATGATCATTGATCATATTGCCTACAAGTTTATAGTTACGACACTAAAACTTACGTGCACTAAATTGCATTTGATCAAGGAGAGAAACAAAATTGTACTAAATCTATATGCAATAACTTCTTGGTGGATATTTATTAAAGAATTATAGCATTCAGTCCGAGAGAAGTTCAAGAGAAGAACACGTGATGTGGGCTTATTGCTGTGTGTGGGTGTTGCTGTCATTGTCGGCCACGACATTTGGGTTGCCCAAGTTTGCCTTAGCTTAGTTGCCCCAATTAGTATTAATAATAATTTTTTCCAATAGATTTCTATTTTTTTATATTTATAAAAAAAAATGTCCCGCGCCAAGGGTTGTCTGAGGGCTTGCGGGGCTTACCCCGAGACTGGCCCTGGCTGCTGTTAGCCAAGACTCAGAAAGAGGCGAGAAAAAGTTAGAAACTTCTGTGACTATTAGATATTAACAAAAAAAATACTAGAGGAAGGCAAAATAATAAACAATTAAGTGATAAGTAGGGGGGAACCTACTTATTTTTTTACTCTTTTATTTGCATTAAGTTCTTAATGTTTTAAGTACTCCCTATTTTAGTTATCAAACCAAATTATTCTCTTTTTCACTTAATCTGTTCAGTTTTTAAGTACTGAATTGAGTTATCAAACAAAGCCTTACTGTACAGCTAAGTAAAAGACTCATTTTTCCCAGGCCAAGAATCGTTATGGTCGAGTAGAAGCCCAACCCAAGCAACCGAGGAGACCACGTGGGAAGATTCGAATGAACCTCATCGGTCGTTGGTTTCCCACATATTAGCTACTCCACTACTCTTGGGGACGAACATAGAGAATTCTAGGGATCAATTTCAAGAACTTTTAGAAATTGATGACGGCAATTACTTTTGCTTTTTGACCGGAATTTAATGCGTATGTTAGTTTTTCGAGACCATAACACGTGGAGGTGCATCCATCCATTAGACGTGCTGGCAGTTATAGGGCCACTGTTGGACTGCTATTGGGCCACGCCTCCCCCTTTGAACCCTCGAACGTGCCTCCAATTAAGGATTAAGATCCTCCAGTAAGAGTTCTAACTGTTTTTCATCCCTTTCTACTTCTTAATCTTTCATTTTCATTCTTCTTCCTTTTTCACTTTGTTCTTTGCTTTCCTTTCGCCTCTTTCCTAGTGTGAACTTTTGCTCTACTTCAAGGGACCCTACACGGATGACCATCCTCTCACTTGGGTAAGTATTCATTCCTTCGCTCCCCCTATTTGTCCCTTTCATCAATTTCTCTATCATTATGCACCATAGACCCCCCTAAACTTGGACCCCGCTGGCCTTGGGCAGATGGGTGGATACGCCTTCCTCCGTCTCTAGGTGTACCTCATGGTAACGACATCGGTCTCGACCTCGGGGCTCACTCAATCTTACCCCACATCTAGGAGGCACAGAGCTACAATATAGAGAAAATACAAAATTATCAAGTCTGATGACTATTATTATGAGGTCAAAACCCCCAATGTCCCCGACATGGGTCAACAACACTACACAACACAACATAATAGTAAATGCAATATCTATCATTGCCATGCACATAAGCACGCACAAGTCATGCCAAAAATACGAAATTTTGAACCCATGAAACTATGTGTCTCCCCACGGTCTCAAAGTATTCTAACTCACGCTATGATACCAAATTGTCACGCCCTCAAATTTTGAAACAGAACTAATCAAATAAATAAATAAGTATTAAAGAATTTTTGCTAAAGGCTCGATGAAATTCTCCCAAGAATGTCCATGCATAAGGAGATAAAAGTTCTAGTTTGATCATAAGTACATAATGAGTCGCCCCATCCCATTGACCTTTTACATAAAATACAAGTAAGTATGTTCCCAAAATAAGGTGGAGTTACGACTCATCTTCTAAAAAACGGTTAAGTAAAAGATGCTAAACAACTCCATGTATGAGATTCTTCAAAAAATCATGCAACAGTCCAAACACCTGTGCGAAACGATGCTAAACGTCCAGAGTTATACCTGAAAAGATAATAGGAGAGCTGAGCTAACAAGTCCAATTGAGAAATCTATATCCATCTTACACGGATATGAAATGCATAGTATGACAAGTGAACATAAATATCTAATAATAGCGAGATCATAAACAAATTCAAGTTAAAAGCTAAAGATGAATCACGTCATGTAATCACGGCAATCACACTAACAAGTTTTTAATGAACCATTGATCACGCCTCGTAGGGTATTAATCCAATCAATCATGTTCTCGTGCATTTGTATTTTCATATCTACTAATCCCGTAAGAGACTAGTTCATCACTCCTAGCATTTCTGTCGGGGAGTCTAGTTCAAGGCCTTCCTAACATTCCCGTAAGAGTCTAGTACAATCACTCCTAGTATTCCCGACAGGGAGTCTAGTTCAATGCCTTCCTAGTATTTTTGAAGGAATCTAGTACCATTCCCCCAACATTCCTCTCAAGCAGTCTAATTCACACATCATGTTGTTCAAGTGCCCCACGCATGTCACGTGCCACATATAAATGTTATTTTATCTACTTAAACTCTTAAATAATGCACATGTCTCGTAATCATAATCTTAGATTTGTAACATATTGTATTGTAATTATACGATATGAGTCCTAGAAGTAAGTCCAAAGGATAGGTGCAAACATCAACCTTAGAAGTCCAAAAACTCAAATTTCTAATAATAAGTTCAATAAGAATAAAGTATAGAATTACCGGTAATACAGGCTCTATTACCAGTAATACAGGCTCTATTACCGGTAATACAAACACTATTATCGGTAATACAGAACACTGCCTGAAAAGAAAAAAACACTGTATTACAGACACTATTACCGGTAATACAAGACACTGCCTAAAAATGAAACGCTATATTACCGGTGATACAGTCACTATTACCGATAATAGTAGGGATTGTCCAAAAATGCCCGAAAATGAAACACTGTATTATGGGTAATACAGTCACTATTATCGGTAATAGCATGCATTGTCCAAAAATACGCGTTTTCCACAAATTTTCTCAAACTTCCATTTTTCGAGTTCTAAACCAACACTCAAGCTTATAAACCACCAAAAACAAGTCATATACATATAAGAGAGGTAAGAGGTCCCTACTTAGAGTGTCAGATCGAAGAATTTGAATTTCAAAAGCAAGCCCTAACTCCAATGGTAGATGGACTTGAAATAATTTCCTCCAAGTGAAAAGAGTACAATCAACCACAAATACTCACCAAATGCAAGAGGAATATGAAGAATCTTGAGGGATTTTCAGAATTCTAGCAAGATTTGAGAGATGGGGGTTGAAAGAGCTAACACACACACACTTCCATGGGAGTACAACGGTTTGGCTTTAAAAATCTGATGTAGGCTTTTCAAAACCTCAATTTTTGTAGTTTTGTTTTTACTGTTGTCATCGCCGCATTAAAAAAAATAACCGATACCGCTCATTGAAAAATTCACCGTTGACTTAAACGAATATTTTGAAATTAACCGTGAACCTAAAATTTTAAAATAAAATTTTGTTAATAGATTACGTGCACAAAATACATAAAAAAAAAATTGAACATTAAAATTGTGCCGTTTTAATGCACAGCGCCTCACCGGGTCCCTTTTGTAGTACTTGCTATAGTCTGAGGGATTGTTGATAAAGGCTGCCGATCAATAGCAAAGATTGTTGGTAGGAGAAGTCAAAGGTGAAACTCTAACTAAAACGACTTTCAAAATATTCGCGTAATTAATACTTTAAGTATAATTAGAAAGAGTATTGTTAATTATTATTTAATGAGTAATAAATAATATATACATAAAGATAAACAATATAAATATTAATATATATTTTACAAATATTTTTATATATTCAAAAATATTAATATATACATAATTTACAAATATTAGTATAATTTTTATACATTATTTATTGTCTTATGGGCGATAATTATCATTTTTCTTTTAAACAACATACTCGGAGAACCCACCAACACACGGTTGTACTAAAGCCACGTGGTTGTAACCTGAGGACAACAAGTTGATAGCAATGAAGGTGTCTTTTCTGATTTGATGAATCATTAGTCTTCAATAAATAATACAACGATTAATCAGTAGTACTCCTACTAACGACGCAATTGTAACCAGACAACAAATCAGGAAAGTTCCTGCTGATCGAGACCAATTATATATATATATATATATATTCAAACTGAATTTAAAATCTGTCGTGTTCTCTTATTCTTTTGTTATATATTTATATATATATATATATATATATATATATATATAGCCCTACCACAACTTTCTTCCCCGGCCCAAGAAAAGTTGATTAAATCAGTAGCAACAAACTAGACACTAATCAACATTAATGATCCAGATTTGGCAAGCAAATAAACAAACATTTGAGTAAGACGACAAAACCTACATGGAATCTATATCCATACCCCTGCATTATCTTAAGTTTTTTTTTATTGAATTTATCTCCGGCATTAATTATTATAACTTCTCTAAATGATATTAGTGAGATTCTGTCCATTTATTTAGGTTATCTTATACCTTGAATTTGTCAAACAAAAAGGCTGCAACCGAATTGAATTAATAAAGCACGAAGATAGATCTATGGAGAAAGAGGAATTTGTGTTCACTCGGGGTAAATATTTGACACAATCTTAATAGAAACAACTTGTGATGCACATGTCTAATGTAGTTGGCTGGATCGACATCAGTTTTGAGCCGGACTAGAATCGAATATGGGGTTCGGTCATTGATGAAGTCCAATAATTCAATAGCTTTATGGGCCGGACTGAAGCCAGCATGTGCCACGAGACATTGTGCAACCAACACAACTCATAGGCACGCATCATTTTGGCAGGCACGAGTGAAGATCAGATAGGGCGATCTGTGCCACATGACCAAGGGTGGAACCAAGATTTGAAATTTGGGGAGGGTCGAGATTTTCTTTTTTGTTGGTAAATGGGTAAGCAAAATGTAATTTGAGGGGGGCCAAAAAATATATATTTTTTTATAATTTATAAAATTTATACATAGGTCTGAAATTTTTTGGGAGGCCCAGGGCCCCAATGTAGATTAGCACATGCACTCGACTCCAACCCGCAACCATCTGGCGTCTACATGTCTTGATCTCAGCACATGACATCCGAGTAAGAGCTCAACACGTCATGGATGACGTCACAAAAAAAAATGATTATTTTTGATGTCATTGGAGAGCGTGCTCTGCACATGCATGTTGGCTTGGAGCTCAAGCCAAACTCAAGTATATAAAATGTTCTCTTCAATGACGTCAGAAATAAGGCGGGCTCAAGTATAAAATGTTCTCTCACTACAGGAAAAAATACTTTTCGTGACGAAAAAATTGGCCACTAAGAGGCCATATTTTGTCACTAAAAGTCAACCGTGACCAAATATAATTTGGTCACCTAACCCTATTCACAGAAAGGTATTTGTGATCAAAACATATTTGGTCACAAAAACATATCATTTAATGACTAAAATGTAGTTTCTTTAGTGACCAAAAACTAGTCACCGTTGATATCCTATGGTGACTAAACTAAATTAATCACGAAAAGGCTTAGTCACTAAAGATAATTTTTCAGTGACCAAAACATAGTCACGGTTGGTATCCTATAGTGACCAACTAAGTTAATCACAAAACATATTTGGTCATTAAAGACAATTTTTCAATGACCAAAAGTGGTCACTGTTTTTGCATTTTTAATGACCAAATGATTTGTTTAGTGACCAAAAAGTAGTCAGTATTGATATTTTACAGTGACCAACTAAGTTTGTAACGAAAAAATTTTGATCACTAAAGATTACTTTTCAATAACCAAAAGTGCTCATTAATTTGCATCTTTTAATGACCAAGTATTTTAGTTACCAAAATGATATTTTTTGTGACTAAACTTTGGTCATTGTTATTATCCTATAGTGACCAATAAAATATTTTTTTTGTTATATTTAATTGTCAACAATTTGGTCACTGAAAGCTGTTTTCAACGACAAAAAGAATATTTTGTGATGGCTAACATAATTCACATATACTAATTTCTTAGCCTTAAATCTCCCAAAACAATAGTCTTCAATCTCACAAGCTCGTTACTCACATTACATTGTCTTCAATAATATGCGTAAAATAAGTGACCTCCAAATATGTTCATTTAACAACACATGTGCACGTTCATTGATCCACAAATAAGTAGGCTTCAAAATGTAAATCTTCTCAAATGATGAGAGCATTTTAGTATTCATCAAACACCTGAAAAGAAAGATGATGAATGAAATAGAGACAAATAAGTTTGATGAATCTCATAATAGATTAAAAGCCATTCAAAAAAAAATATTGCAAATACATGAACTAGTAGATGAAAATCACACAAATTACAATATGGATTTTGATTATTACCGTGGGAAATACTCATTCAAAAAAATAACACTTTCAGCTCTTACAAAATGCACTTTCAGCACTCAAAAAATAAAAAAGTACACTTTGAACACAAAAATTTTACTTTTATGTAAAAAACTGCACTTTCAGTTCAAACAAATTGCAGTTTCAACACATGAAACTGTAAAATCTGCAATTTGAGCCAAAAATAGCACTTTTAGCTCATAAAACTACAATTTTAGCACAAAAATTGCATTTCCAGCACAGTTTTAGCAAATCTAAATGTTTCACCCCATCAATAACAATTTCAGTACATCTTTTCTAAGAATTGCTTTATGTGGTGGGGATGCCGATGTGTGTGCTAGGAGAAGTTAAAGTGCATTAATCAAGCCTACAATTTCAAGGCAGATGTTAATGGAAAACTTGAATCCCAATAACAAAGTGTGAACACCTCATAACACTAAAAGAACGAACAATTCTTGAAAAAAAACCATAACACTTGCATACTCGGGGGGAGTCGTTACATCCCTTGTCGTAAACCACAAAATAACAAATTCACATATTTTAAGGGGGATGCAATGAACTTTCCTTTTGTTCCCTTAGCAAGTGCAAAAAAAAAAAAAAAAAAAAAATACTAAA
>JABCMJ010007100.1:0-33265 GCA_014822125.1 Arbutus unedo
AAAAGATGTATCTTAACTAAATTCTAAATGTGAATATTTTGATTTCAATGTAACTCTTGAAGTTACCGTATAAACCGGTAACACTCATTTTGGGGTTTTTGGTATCGATTGTAAGAATTTCGGTTATAATATGGAATTTTATTTATGTTAAATTTGTGGGCGTGACAGAAACAATGGGCATAACCATGACAAACTATCCCAAGTAGATCAAGTCAAAAATAAATCATGACATGTGTTCCTAAGTGGGGGAGATTGTGACACGCCAGTCAGGATATGATGTAGTTGTGAGGTTGGCGTCCGTGAGAGAGTCTAAGCAAATATTCAGATGAGTGGTCAAGGTTCTATATCGCTTGATGGATATAAGTTCAGTACTATTTATAATAAATCATGAGTCTACTTTGTACAATGCATTTTAAAGCTATAAGAATGCCAAAATCAAATAGAACTTCATAGTTAAGTGTACTCACTCTGAAGTAATTTAGGGATAGTGACTTATTAAAAAGTCCATGGGAATTGGGCGGTCAAAGCGAACAATATTCTATGAGGCAAGAGCGGAGCGTTACATAAGAATTGGGCTAATGGTCTCTTGAAAGTCTAGTCCTTCTTCTTAATTATTGCCGTTGGCAACTAGCCGGGCCTTATACCTTGAAACAGAACTGTCTGAATTTCATAATTTTTGTCATAAAAATCCAATGAAAATTGATGACATTCACATTGGGAGGACAAGAAACCAATTCCGAAGTACCTTGATTAACCAGAGCATCAAATTCGTCCTTCATGGCAGAGTGCCACACTGGGTGTTTTAATTCCTCAACATAAGACCTAGGTTCCATGCTTAGCAAATCAGTAGTTATGGCTGCAAGAGAAATACGGTGGTTAGGTTTAGAAATACCACTCTTAGATATTGTTTTCATAGGATGAGTAGAAGCAATAACAGAAGAAGTAGATATAGAAGGTGGAGAAACATTAGAAAAAGGAGGAGAAACATTAGAAGAAGAAGTGATAGAAGAAAAATCTGAGATGATAGTAGAAGAAGAAGATGGAGGAAGAAATGGAGAAATGAAGAGATAATTCTTTGCCTTCATATCCATCAAATTTGCATCAGCAACCAGTGCATCAGTGAGTTGAGCTCCTTCTGCTGCAGTAAGAATCCCATCTTACACCACACTCCAATATTCTTTCAATCGCATAAAATTTTTCATGAGCATACACCAATGATCATAATGTCCATCGAATTTCGGGATCGCTGGTTGCACAAATCCACTATCAGTTGCCATATTTTGGTCACCAATGCCTTAGAAGACTGCTGCTTCATGATTTTAATCAGGTGCCTATGATGGGGCTCTGATACCACTTGTTAAGAACTCTCTGTGTTTGTCTAGCAAACACAAGCAAATTAGGAGAATATCTTCTTATTGAATAACAACAGCTGAACTGGCTATATAGAGCCTCACAGAAATAACAAATAAAGAGTAAAAATTGCAATCCACGTTTTACATGCCTATTAATGTGGCAAGTGACTAGGAAACAAACAACTCGTCCCTAAGAATAAGGATTATTCAAACCACTAAGCAACTAACCAAATCTGATCCTAAAGACTTGATCAACACTAACAACTTCAACAGAGAGAGAGCGCGTAGGATTTTTAGTGGTAGACAAAGAGCACATTAAAACAGGAATTTAGGTTCACATTAATCGACAATAAAAGGGGACAAGAAACACCCATGGAGTTATTCAAATACGTACTTCATTACAAAGACAAGTACAGAAAATGAAATTAAACAATTCTTGTTTTGGAGCTCAAACATTAAAACTGCACACCCATTTTCTTCACCATAAACATGGTTAAATGTCGTAATTCCCAACTTCTTCATTAGGTACCTGCAATCATTAAACAATATTGATGAGATGTGAGTGATAATTAATATTACACTCGGGGACCAAGAAGATTCACTTCAATCCCCTTAATTTTACCTTATTGTAATTGGGCCGGGCTTGGGACCCAGTCTGGTATCTTACCAACATATGGCTCCCGTTTCAGCATAGTTTGTAATTAGACATTTGTATCATTAAATTTTTTTTTTTGTTGATAAAAAAAATCCCCTTAAGATCGAATTAAGATGGTGGACGACTATTTTATGTGTGCACGAGGGTTATTTAATCAACCCACAGAAAAACGAAAGGTAAAAAGTTATTCCTAATTAAGTAGACTATTTTAGAGCTATGCTCTTTTCTGTGTTTAGGGTTCAAAACCTCTCAGATTCTATCCACTTTTTATGTGGCCAGTTTACACAAAGCAAAATATTCTGACTTTAAATGGAGTCTCCTCAAGTAAATGGTAGGATTGGTCCCCCGAAAACTAGTGGATATTAAGTTGAGAGTAATTCTAAACTCAACCGGATATTCAGCTATAAAAAAATGATTTTTATAATGAAAGTATGAAACTTTACACGAGAACTGTTGAAAATTTACAATGAAAGTGTGTGAACACGGCCAATTTTTTTTTATAGACATGTATTGTTCATTTTAGCTGGACCTTGACTTGCAAGTTTCCTAATATTGGACACTGTTTCTTAAAACAATATTGGTACTACATGGTAAAGACAACCCACAAAATAAAGGGTGAATTACACTGACCTCCAGGTTTTTAAAAAATACAATGCCTCTTGACTTTTCTTATTTCTTAAACTATAATTACCTCTCGTATTGTTAAAATCAGTCAAACATCGTTACTTAAGCAATTACAACTTCAAGTTTGATGTTTTTTAAAAAAACGAACTGTAACATAATTTCTATCTCGTCTGAAATTAAAATTTAGATAGAGTTAATTTCGACTTTAGAAAAATGTCAAACATTCAAAATAGATTATTTCGAACATGATAGAAATTATCTAACAGTTCGTTTTGTCAAAACAAATCTCAAATTTGAAATTTTAATAGCTTAAGTAACAATGTTTGATTGATTTTAATAATATGGGAGATAACTACATAATAGTTTAAAAAGTAAGGACAATTAGAGTAATTTTAGAAATCTCAAGGGGGCATTGTATTTTTTTAGAAACCTCAGGGGAGATCAGTGTAATTTGCATAAAAAGAAATTAACATAGAGAGAAAAATAGAAGCAGAAGAAGAAACCATTGAAATGTGCAAGAAACCCAGATCGTTCTCAATGTATTTATTAGAAAACACAGATACGGTCTAGATTAGTATGTAGTGGGTATACTTAAAATTAATGTGTTCTATAAGTCTGTTTTACCTTTGGGAGGACCCGACAATGCCAATTTTTTGTTTTTGGGTGCGAGTGACAATTCTTCGTCGTAGTGGTTCCGAGCTCTCTTGAGAGTTTTTTCGGCATTGGCATCTTTCTTTAGGAAATTCATAAACCATTTGGCTGAATCTTTTGGGTTCCTACTTAACTCCCCATCTTTGTAGTCAACGTGGATCAGCCCAAATCGAACCGTGTAACCCTCAGCCCATTCGAAATTGTCCATGAACGACCACGCAAAGTATCCCTTTACGTCGGCACCATCGCTGTCAAATATCAAACCCAAGCATAATTAGAATGTTGAACTTGTTCATGAAAATAGAAGGAATTAAAATTTCCTTTTTTCCATAATGTTCAGAAAAATGAGAGAGCGGTGACTAAGCTACGTTCGGTCCATTAAAGCCGTAACCTATTGAAATTATATCTAAATTATGCCATTTAAATAACTTTCTGTATTTGCTATTGAGAGAGAGAGAGAGAGAGAGAGAGCTGTTAACCACATGTATACTTACTCCATTGCAGCACGAATATAACGAAGATGATTAAGGTAATAATATTTCCTTATATCATCAACGCATGCTTCCTTAACTGTTAATTTGGCGTCATCCAGTTCACTTACTCCTGCAAAATGCGAGGATGTTTAGCATTTGTGTACCTAATTAATCTTCTTTATTTATTTTATCATTATCATTGCTTGACACCGCTACTCAAAAAAAGAAAAATTAAGCAAAGTAAAAGATGGATCATAATAATTATAGATCATTTACCATTTTCCGTAATGTAAATAGTTGGATTCTTGTACTTGTCCTTTACGTACATCAAAAGATCATATATCCCTTGTGGATAAACGTAGAGCCAACTAGAACCGGACTGCAAACATTATTTATTAGAAGTTAGATTCCAAAAATAAGTACTTATTAGAAGTTAGATTAGTAGTTTGACTTCAATAACATAAGACAAAAATGCGATTGAAATTTGTATGACTAACCGGCTGACCAATGGGGATTCCATTCCGTTCATCTAACAAAAGACATCGAACCCATGTTAATTAATAATAAAGAGATTTGTCAGAATTACTTTACTTCATCAAACAATCATCGGTGAAGTCATACAAGAATTAGGAAGTAAGTTCATGATCAATATGGTAAAAAGAGTTGTTTGAGCTTACGTGTGGATTTAACATCAGAATCTGTTGCATAACTTGGCTCCTCATTGCTACTCTTTGGTGCATCAGATACGTAATTAGCAGTATAATAGTTCAATCCAATATAATCAAATGATCCTTTCACTTTGTCACACTCTTCTTTGGAAAATTTGGGTAGTCTTTCCTTCACAAGGCTTCTCATGCTTATTGGATAATCACCATTGATTAATGGATCCATAAACCTACAATACACAAGAAACATTGAGAATGATGACTCTCGTGCAAAAGAATCTTAATATTCATACTCCACTTGTATGACTTATTTCGCGAGATATGATAAAAATTAGGTAAGAGTAACAAAATAAATTCATATTGTCCCTTGGCAATTAGTGAGGTGCGCATAAATTGACCTGGACACTTACATAGAAAAAACAAATATCATTCATATTCTCGATCACTTGATTTGTTTTCTTACTGATACACGAGACGTGAGAGACCAATTAATGCATAAATTTACGTGTCTAATGTGGACTTTTAAAGCACACTTCATTAAAATAGTACTGTTGATAAATACAGGTAGTACTCACCATCCCAACCAGAAATCCAATGCTCGATTTGCAGCCTCGGAATCAGCTTTAGAACTAGAGAAAGGCACCATCCAATTTATATTAAGAACAATCCCTATCTTCCCCTTTTGCGCTTCCTAAATGTGGTTCAAATTTAATTCATCAGTCATCAAAACGAATTGAATAATCATTTTTTCCGAGATATATATGAGATAAAGAATAAATGGTTGTACGTAATTTTGATAATGGGAAATGATTGTTTTAATCTAAAAGATATAGTAAAGTGACAACCTGATACTTCAGTTTGTATAGAGCTACAGTAGCAGCATGAGCGAGAAGTAAATTATGTGACACGATATATGGTTCTGTTGCTGGATCTCCTTCCTTGCAAGGTTGATGTTTAGTGATAAAACTACGATGCAGTGTATAGATACCCTTTCTGTGTTTCTCATCTGAAGGATGATTTACAGATGTTGAGGAACCGTGTCCTCGACCTGGTGCAAGTCCGCCACTAACATACCCGCCATTACTATAACTCCATGGCTCATTCAATGTACTCCAATATTTCACCCGATCTCCAAACTCAAAGAAACAAAGATCCGCAAACTCACAAAAGTCAGCCCTATCAATTAGACCACCACAAGTTCATTCAAATTAGATAAACTATCCATGTTATGTGAATCATATTTATTAGCAAGATGATGAAATTACATAGACTAGGTGATCGTCTACTCAAGAAACTCCAACACACATTTTAGTTTAACATAGATACAAATAAGTCCAGTACTTCAACAACCACAATTCGAGAAGAACTCCATACAGGCAAACTAAATAAAATTCGAGTACTTACACAATTGAAGAATCTAAAAAACCACCATATTGATCTTCCAAGACTTGTGGAAGATCCCAATGGAATAGAGTCACAAACGGCTTTATCCCTGCACATAATTTTATAAAAAAAAAACAATGCAATTTAATAAATACGACAAGCTAGTAACAAAATAAAATAAAATAAAAAAGCCAGTACAATCTAATTGAATCACTACCATTGGCCAAAAGTTCGTCGATTAGATCATTATAAAATTTGACCCCTTCCTTGTTCACTCCCCCATTAGGCCTTCCACCTGAAGATAAAATTAGAGACAAACTAAGAAAAAACAAAATATTTATGCAATGTGATTAACATTTTGAAATCCATCATCCTTTAAATGAGCTACTGTGATGCGAGAAGGGTGAGAGCCAAAAGCAAAGTGTGATCAATGGGCTAGGGGATCAGACAAAACCTCAGAAAACATAACACCAAACAGGGCACATAAACCATAAACTAAATTATGGGTTGCGGGATGTTGACATCAAACATGACACATAAACCATAAACTAAATTATGGGTTGCAGGATGTTGACATCAAACATGACACATAACAGAAAAACAGGACACAACCAAATTGTTCTATTCGGAATGCAAATGACAAGAAAATCAAATTCAATACTTACTAGGTAGAAGTCGGGACCATGAAATTGAGAATCTATAGGAATCGAAACCAAGTTTCTTCATGATCTTCACATCATCCTACAGTTTGACAATTATCATTTTAACAAATGAAACTCTATAAGATATACAAATCCTGTACAAAAATAATTTGGGCATAGATTTTCGAACAAAAATTCGGACATAAATGTGTCTCTAGCCATCTAATGCATGTGAATTTTACAAAGATTTGTGTGAGACGCACGTGCATCGGATGACTCGGGACAATCTGAAGGTATGAATATCTTTGTACGCAGGGGCAGAACCACCAATGGACGTGGGCCCAAACTTCGAGTCCTGGTTGTACGTAACACTACTCAACCATTATAATTTTTTAAATGTTTCAACGAATGCGATCTTAATTAGCACAATTTGTATGTAACACTTTTTTCTTTCCTTTTCTTTCGAATAAAATAAATCATTTGTGCACATCTGGACACAGATATGTCCGAAACCGTCGGATGCACATGGAACTCGCATAATTATAGAGGACTCCACATGCATCCGACGGTTTTGGCCATATCTATCCGGATGTACACGAATAATTTGGGTTCTTAGATTAACTATTTTTTTTTTGTTTTTAAGGAGGGTGTTTGGAATTTGCCATCTAATCCTCTGACATGCTTGTTAAATGCAATACCTTATATTGATGATAAAAATCAATAGCCACATTTCCATTTTTCCCGTCACGAATTTTTCCTGCCATTCCACGATAAGCATTAGCCATATTCATATTCATATTCATATATTTTGTCAACATATTGGAGATATCATTAAGATCCATGATGAAACCAATCAAGAACATAGTGTCAACCAAGACCATGGCCTACAAGGGAAAGTAAATGAGACCTTATCTTCACACTCAACTGCAAACCAACACAAGCTACCTACCCAATATCAAAAGCTACTAGAGGAAATTCAGTCTACTGTCTCTATGGGCAATAAACTGGGGATGATGTTTGGTGACAACGCAAGAGAAGCCCTCAAGGAAATGATTGAGTCAGAAAACCCAGACAAGAACAACATGGAAGTGAGGTCGACAACAGTCTGAATGTAGGTGATCCTGGTGTTTGTGACATTTTATTTAGCTATGAAGATAATATCTTGGAATATAAGGTGATTGAGATGGCCCTTAAAAATTAAAACATTTTCGTGAACTGGTTAAAAAAACCAGATCTGCTACTAATTCAAGAATCCAAGATGGAACAGGTGGATCATCTTTTCACTGAAGGATCATGGGGACCTCAAGCCAATGAGCTACTAAAAAGATTAGTTAGGATTTTAGTTTCTCGAACTTGGCAGCAGAGATCCAACCTTACTCAGCGGGAACTCCTAACACATATCTCAGACCATAGTCCCAGTTTAGTACACGACGTATCAAAGGATTGAGGACCAAATACATATAGATTTATGGACTTCCGGCTCTTGTACCCAAAATGCTTGAGTATAGTCAACTCTGTATGGTAAGAGTTCCAGTTGAATGGATGGGCTGGTTTTGTTATACGGCAGAAGTTAAGGGAGCTTAAATCTAGGGTAAAAATTTGGAATTGTAAGCACAATTAACAATTACACACACAATATATAAAATACAAAAATAGTAAAAATATCAACACAGAATTTCCGTGATTCCCAAAACCGGGTACATCTACTGAAACGGAGTGAGATTTATTATTTGATATATGTATAGAATTTTACAATAGAGAGTACTTATAGATGTACTCTATTCCATTCATAATTTCACTCTAATTAGGTAATCCAACTCTAATTAGGTTGTGCCGTATCACAGGGCTTTCCCTCCTCACTCCCCAAACTATTGGACTTTCGGCCCAATTACAACAATTGAACTCGTGATGGACCAGAAGCCTCACTCTGCTCCGCTTCGGTCGCTTCGCTTTTCTCGCTCCGCTCCGTTACGTTCAGCTTCTGGCCCTTTCCATATGAGCCATAAGTTTCAACAAGAACAATGGGCAAGTGGGGGATATGAACAAACGATTTAAATCTATGGAGATGCAGGTGCAAAAGTTGAAAGATATTGCAGACTAAAGACCCGTCAGAAGCAAAAACTGGTTCTGGTAGCAAACTCAGGGGGGACAAGTGGAGGATGGCATAAAAGGTGGAGATTCTTTGGAAATAGAAATCTAAGGTCATCTGGTTAAGGCATGAAGATAACAACACCAGGTTTTTCCATAGCTTTGCAATTAACACAAACAAAAGGAATGGCATTGACTCCATTATGTACAAAGGCAAGTTACTCGAAGATCCTCAACTGGTCAAGCAAATAGGAAACTACCAATGTCGTGTGGCTTTAGGTCTTCATGTGGAGGTGTAATTTATGTTATGCAATCTTCTATTCTATCATTGTGTGGCTTTAGGTCTTAGTCCTTGGGAGTCTTGTTTTCCCCTGTTTTTGTTTCTCATTTAGGAACAGGATGGTGCAATTTTGTCTTTTTTTGCTCAAGTTGGTATCTTGACAACAAATAGGCATTTCCAAGCATTGTACACTTCTATTATCCTTTTCTTAATCAATGAAACTCCCTTTGCTGGTCAAAAAACAAAAACATAATAATAGCCCAAAAAAGACAATCAAGCAAATAGTCCAAAAAACAAACACGACATTCAGAGTTTTACACGGGTTTTAAAAGTTCAATAGAGTATATCCAGAGTTTATACCAATTCTAAAATGTATCGCTGGCTAGAGTAAGAGATACACCTATTCACATCTCTGGGTTATTACGGTCCCATTTACTGTAGTACACATATCTCAATTTTAGAGGCGCTCAATGACATAAATAACTATGGAATTGACCAATTGAACTTGAATCATACTTCACAACTCTAATAAAGTCTACAAACAAAGATATATTTACGCAGAGAGAGAGAGAGAACCAGGAAATCTAAGAGTGAAATCATCCCAAATACTTGGACCTCGACCACCTTTCTTGGCTGCACCTTCGAACTGAAAAAAAAAAGAGCAGCAGAGAATAAAAAGAACGTTTGAATTAATGAGCACAGATTACCACAAGCAGTAAATAAATAAATCCCACATGTTACTATTTTTTACCATAGTATATCCAAATACTCGTGGTTCGTACATAACCGATAGTCCGATACAACTTTCTATGCGGAGAGTAGTAGAAAGTTATAAGGCCATGCTACTTTCTATCATGAAGTAAGGCCTTGTTTGGTTTCTCTGAAACTCACAACTTTCGTCATTAACTAAATTTCTGGACAGAATTTTCTTTTCCCATCGGCTTGAACATATAAAGGAACAACCAAATGGAACATATCTAATAAATTGTGACTATAAAGACTGGGGAAAATGGTTTCTAATTTTCTAAATAATCTTGGTGTTTTATCAACTGGTTATCATTTTATTTTGCTTTTCGGTATCGGACGGTATATAATTGTTGGAGGTATTTGTGTCAATTTAATTGGGATCTTTGTTTTTTTCGTTGTGATACTATCATACTTTTAATTTTTGTCCTTACCATTGATTGATTTGTAAGTTCCTTTCTTTTGTCGATTAAAAAAAAAAAATTATAACTGAACAGGAAAGAAAAATTCCCAATAAAACAAAGAAAATTGGTTAAAGCTGTTGGAGTATAAAAGATAGAGGCTATCTCTTTGTCCACATTGGACCCAAGGACTTCCCAGTAGAGGATTCATCTCACCGTCATCTAAAGGGAGAGAGGGGGAAAAGGTATCAGTGGTAAAAAGAATACAAACTGAGCTCAAATCCAGATTGAATCTGTCCAGTTCGATCCGGCTTCGTGTCATTGGATGCCAATTCGAGAATCAAAACAATGGTTGAAACAGCAAATCTCGTAATTTTTTTCCGGAAAAAGTCATACAAATCAAAATTTGTTTGATTGGGTATCGATAGTTGTATGATGTTATCATATTTTCTGAAGAATTATAACAACGGCTTAAGCAGTAATATACTTCTGTCATCCAGTTTTTGTTCATCAAATGTGATTTTTTTTGTATACTACTTATAATCTGTATGTGATCAAATTAATTTTTTAATGATTGAGTGCTGCAAAATGAAATATTCGCATCACAGCTGGAAGTCTTGTATGGGCTCTTAGAAGAAAGTTATCAATGTCGTTGGTATGGTGCATATCGATACACAATGTGTACCGATATACTATTTCGAATTTATTATTTAGATTAATATATATTTATCAAATAATATTTTTAGCAAAAAATCTTATTAATATAAAGCGTCACAACTTAAAAATAAATTATCAAACATAAAATAAAATGTTTTTAGCCTCAATTTATGTTTAATTATTTTTAAAAATATTAATTGAATTTTATAAAAAAAATACGAACCGATACGATACTGACTAATACCGACCGAAATAAATCAAAACAGTAATGAAAACGGTACGCCGGTAGTCTATGAATTTAAACAAGACCGAATGACAGTGTTCAACATTTCCACGGTGTAACAAAAAGCCCTTAGATGGACCCAAGTAATGTACGCCTTGCGTGAAGGACCATCTAAGAGGTGCTGACTTATCCTTCACTTAATACCATTTGGTTTCTAAAACTACGGGCTATGAGAAACTGCCTCGTGTTTCTAAAACAACTCTGAATATCTATTTCGCCTCACTAATTATTAGATTATTTTTTAATTTTTATGTGAAATATTTTTATAATTTTTTATTTTTTGTTAATTTTTTATGAATTATTAATTCATTTTGATGAGACGAAATCATTTTAAAAATTTATAAATAACGGATTAAATTTGAAAAAAATCAGAAATGATAAAAATAATTTAAAAACAGAATTTTTTGGAGTTTATTCGTCATCTTTAGTGACATTCTTTTAACTTTTAGACATAATTTTATATTTTTTAAATTATTTTCATTAAGACGGAATAATAATTCACAAAATATTAAGAATAAAATAATAAATAAATAGAAAAAAATAATCCGAAAAAATAATTTAAGCAAAATTGAGCCAATTACAAGTCAAAAGACCCCTCCCTCCTCCCCCAGAAGCCATTCCCTCTTCTCTCTCTCTCACTACTTGTTTATCTCCCCTCTCATCTTTCTTCCTCTTGAAAGGCCACTCTCTCTTCTCCATCCTCTCCCTCTTCTCTCTCTCCTCATCCACCATTTCTCTGATCTCACCGACACAACCCCTGGACTCTCAGTTTGAAGGCCTCGACGCCAACAACTTCCTAGAAGAAGAAGAAGACGACACTGATCTCCCTCTCCAGGCCGCACTGCCACTGTGGAATCAAATCGACATTAATCTTGTCAAGATTCATTTTGGCCGAAATCCAGTATACTGCCGGTACTGCTGGAACGGTATACCCTTGCACGTGTCCTGTTTTGGTTCTGGTACAGAACGTACCATTCGATACCGGACAATACGGGACGGAATTAATAACATTATTTCCGCCACAGAAACAAATTCTTAATGGATCTAGGAGTTACCCACATGACCTCAGAGCATAAAAGAAGAGCATGATCAACATTCAATTCAATCACAAGAGTCAACCTATACGAATTAGAAAAGTTAAAAAAAAAAAAAAAAACTTCAAAGGAGAGTTTTAGGCAATTGTACGTATCAAGGCTAGAGATTTTTTTTTTTTCAAGTACTCTGTAGTATGAGGGTCATAAAAATAAAAAAATATGGCCTACAATGTAGTATATATGTATATGGCCTGGCTACTTTATTTTCATATCTGTAGTTTAAAAAAATAAACGTAAGAAACACAGGATAAAAAATAAAAGGTCTGGATAGAAAGTAAAGGCGTCTGGAAGAAGGCTTGAGATTTTTCCACGTACCTCAGTATTATATAAAACAGTGAAAAGGGATGGAAATGTATAACATTTAGTTAGATACTGCCGATCGGGAAGACATAAATATCAGAACTTGCGAAATTACCTGATAAGAAGCTCCTGCAGATCCAAAGATGAAATCGTCCGGGAAATCACTGCGCTGGATTAAGTTCGATAATCCTGTGCGTTTCTTACCATTGCCATTTTCACTGCCTTCAATCTCCATATCTCTATGTATGCGTATAACTTTTGGTCCCGCCAAACGAACAACAACTGCGTCGAAACTAATTAATTTCAGCTATGAAGAACAGCAGCAGAGGAGTTCAGAATGTTGTCCTTGAAATGTTTAAAGGTGTTTAGTCTCTTCAATTTATATATATATATATATACATAGGACTAGCATGGCACAGATGACAACTGGCCATATATTACCTATTCCCCAAAGAAAAAAAGTCCAGCTGCACAAATTATCCGTGCACATCCGAACCTTGTGTCTGGAACTCTTGCATCGATACACATAATAAGGCTCAAACACCATATTCATTTGACGACTCCGGACACATATTTACATTAGAATTACTATCCCGTATCGTATTAGCCTGTTTTGATCTGTACCGTACCGGTCTAAAATTGTTTTTTTATAAATTTTAATTTTTAGGTAATTAGACATAAATTGAAAATAAATCATTCTCTTTTTATGTTTCGTAATTTATTTTAAGTTGTGAGACTTTATTTTATATGGTTAATGTACATCAAAGTGTACATTATGCATATGTGGCATATCATTATTAGACAAAATATAAAAACAGGTCCAATGAATTTTATTATGTGTTCTAATTAATAGATACCACATAAGTATAATGTGTAACGTGATATGTTAGTAGCAATATTGCTCGGAAACTTTTGGAGATCTAAAATCTATAATAGTCAATAACCATATCGGTTTTTTGAGTGGCCTAACCCATTATTTATTAGAAAAATTGGGTTCAGGCCTTAAAAATATTTATTAAAATACGAATTTATGTATAGGGCTTGACCCAATTAAAATTGAAGAGTTACTATATAGATTGAACCCAATTTTTAGAATATGAATATATGTTTAATGAATTTAGAAGAGAAAATGAAGAGTTATTCATTAAAATTGAAGAGAAACATATAAGATTGTAGAATTATTCATTTAGAATTGAACCATTACTATTTCCTTTTCTAGTATTAAAAAAGAAAACTCTGATAGAACAAGAGGTTCAGAACTTGGTTGCATAAATTGGTGTTTAGTGTTTGAGAAATTCTATGAATACAATATATATATACAGATTTGAATACAGATGTATTTAGAAATATTGAATACAAGTAGAATCTTATAAAATAATATAAACTCTATATAAATCGAACAATTTCAAACACACGTATATATTTAAATTTGTATATTTAGATGTTGTTGCTAGTGTTGCTTTATAATTGTTTATGGGTGTTTTGGTTTATTTTTGGTGTAAATAATTCAGCACGTGAAGTTCAGAACTTCGCTGCATATCTAGGCATACTTTGCGTACACGTGATTAAGACTGGGGTGAATTACAATGACCTCCTACTCTGAGATTTATAAAAATTACAATGTTCTTCTTAAAGTTTCTAAAATTATTCTGATCTTGCTTATTTTTTAAACTATTATGTAATTACCTCTCTTACTGTTAAAATTAGTCAAACATCATTAGTTACACTATTAAAACTCCAAGTTTGAGATTTTTTCTGACAAAATAAATTATAACATAATTTTTATTGCGTTCAAAATAACCTATGATAATTTTTTTTTTCTAAAGTCAAAATTCAAGCAGATTTTTAAAATCTGTCAGAAATTTGACTTTAAAAAAATCACAAAAAATTAACATAGGCTATTTTAGATATGATAAGAATTACGTTGTAGTTTGTTTTGTCAACAAAATTCTTAAACTTGAAGTTTTAATAATTTATCTAACGACGTTTAACAGATTTTTACGGTAGGAGAGGTAACTGAATAATAGTTTAAAAAATAAGGGAGGTCAAAGTAATTTTACATACCTCAAGAGGTATTGTATTTGTTATAAATCTCAAGGAATGTCAGTATAATTCACCCTTAAGACTATAATTCGTACAAAATATGTGAAAAAGGATAAAATGCACTAACCCCCCCTCACTCAGGTTTCTACAATGCAAGGATCTCTTTTGAGATTTTGAAAATTATAATCATCTTTTTTTGAATTTTAAACTAGTAGATCATTACCCTTTTATTAACGTTAGTTTTATTTAATTTCTGTTAGTTTTTTTCTTAAATTTGTCTATATTGTCTTTCTCTTACACCCACTCTCTTAATATTTTTGTAATTTTTTTTGAAAAATTCTTGCTATTTTTTGGATAAAAATATTAAAAAAATTCGTGCATATTTTTAAAAATTTATTTGCACCCATTTAAAGAAGTAAGCAAAAAAATAAATTGGTGTCAAAATTTTTAAAATAAATTCTTTAATACATAACTTCTTAAAATTTTGACACTAATTTAAAGATTTCACTTACTTATTTGAATTATTGCAAATAATTTTTAAACATATGCACGAAAATACTTTAAACTTTTGATCCAAAAAATTAGCATGAATTTTCGTAATAAGAAAAATTAGTTATAATATATGACAAAAAACTAATTGATCCACGCATCAACAAAAATAAAAGTTTATTTATTTATATTAAATTAGGTTATTCGGACTAATTTACGTGTACTTTAATTAAAATTTAAAGAAAAATAAAATAAATTTAATTCTAAAATAAAAGTTCTTGTAATTTTTTACACCCTTATCGAACAAGCATACAATATTTTAAAAGAATTAGCCTTTTAACATCACAGAATGTTTCACTGCATATCAAATATTTTTGGAAGTATTTGCTTCTAGGCAAAAGTGTAAATCTCAAAAAATAATTTTTGAAAAAAAAGTTAAGGAAGTGAGCGTGAAGAAAGGGTAAAATGCTCAAATTTAAGAACAAAATTAACGAAAATTAATGAAAATGAATGGCAATGCATAATGATCTAATAGTTTCAAAAAAAATAAGAAGTGATTGCATTTTTCAAAATTTTAAAGGAGATCACTGCAATTGTAGAAACCTCAGGGGAGGTAAGTGCATTTTATAATGACTGTGACAAAGGGCACATGTTACAGTTGACCTCTCTCTCTCCTGATTATCACACTGTCAATGACTTGCAAAGTTTTCCCATACAAATCCATAATCGGACAAAATCAGGTTGGTACGAAAACATACTAAGTAGGCATTCAATAAAAAAGGGAAAGTAATTTTAACACACCTATATTAGTCACACATTTTTTTCTTTGTCCTTAATATACAAAATTACTAAAATACTCTTCTATTAAATTATTTTTATTTTTATTTTATGTTTAAATTACTATACTATCCTCATAATTAATTAAAAGCAAATAATTTTTTTTGTCTTTATTTAAATTTTTTATTTATTTATTGTTTTTGCATATTTTTTTATGATTTATTAATTTGTCTCGACAAAATAAATCTAAAAAATATAAAATTATGTTCAAAAGCTAAAATAATTTCATTAAAAAAAATAAGTCTAAAAAAGCGCTATTTTGAGTTTTTTCTATGTAACGTGAACTTTTTTTTATTTTTTAACATCATTTTATATTTTTTTGAAATCTGTTGTCAATTTTTGTTGCAGTTTTTTTTATTTATGATTTATTTAGCCTCTAGTAATTATTCAATTACTGTATAACTATTTTTTTGTACTTATTTGGAAAAAAATTAATTTTTTTATTTTGTATCACTTTTTGATGGCTATTGGCTCGTTTCGATTTTAGAAAAATATAAAATGATATCTAAAAAATAAAAAGAAATTCAGAATGCGCAAGAAATAAGCTTAAAACAATGCTTTTTTAGAATTTTTTAGTTTTTAGTGAATTTTTTAAGCTTTTGAACATACTTTTTAGATTTGTTTCGTGGAGATGAAGCAATAAACTATAATAAAATAACGCAAAATGACCGGTACAAAAAAAGTTGAATGAAGACAAAAAATAAAGATTATTTACTTTTTGTTAATTGTAAGAATAGTATAGTAGTAATTTAAACACAAGAGGAATAAAGATTATATAATAGAAGGGTATTTCAATAATTTTGTATAATAAAGACAAAAAAAAGAGTGCACGAGGTTCAAATGAGTGTGTGAAAATCAATTCTCTAAAAAAAAGGAAAAATGTTTGGTCCCATAATTCAATATGAATGGAGTTGATTTGGTTGTGTGTATAAACTTTTAAGTCTAAATAAATCATAACATTGATTTTGAATTAGAGAATATTTTCAGAAAATTTTTTCTAGCACCCTAGCACTCGTAGTAAGAAAATTGGCTCTTCCAAAACCAAAATTCATGGTTCATAAAAGGCTGCGTGTGATTAGTGTTCTGATTTGTGAATGTTGACTTCATTTCCTTTGCTTATGTACTAGAAACTGCAAATAATAGGATAGTTAAATCGAGTAAATTTGTTACTTATATTAATTAATTCATGAAATAATAATATATATTTTACAAAATTATTTTTTATCGAGAAATATTAAAAATGACTTTTTTAAAGAGTTTAAAACTTTTTCACACTAATTTAAATACATATTTCTATATCTCCTTCTCCCAAATCCAAACACAACAATAACACGGAAATGGAACTATAAATTGAAGTATTGATTCCTTTTTATTTTGGAAAATAAACTCGTTAATTTTCCCTTGATTATCTCCCTTGGAAAATAAACTCTCGTTAAATTGAAGTACTGGTTCCAATTGACAGACTTGGGGTCTCCCTCTATGATTACAATTTCATGAGGTATGATCCGATCTGTTACGCTATTCGGACCATTCGAATAGAAGTTTTGAAGATTTTTCGAGAATTGGATCAAATTTGGAGGTAAAAATTATACAAAAATTGGGTTACAGAAAGCTATTTGGATCGATTTTTCAAATACCTCCAATCCGATCCCTGTCATATTTTTTATATTTATATGGATATTTTTATCCTTGTGAGTATTAAATATATATTGTTGAAAGCTATTTTTTGTTAATTACTTAAATAAAATTACAAAAAAAAATTAAACTTTTAATTTGACTTTTTTGTCTTGAAATTTTTCAAGGCAAGTAGGGATGAAAACGGATATCAAGCTCATAAATTGAACGCGAAAATTGTTAAATTCATTCCTGATCTGTCTTGCTCCTATCACTACTCCACTTCAAAAGCTCAAATAGAAACATCAATATGCTACAATTATTCATCAGTCACTTCGTGCCTAGGTGAGAGAGGTTTCCATATTTTAAGGCGAGGGAAGAGAGAGGGAGAGGATTTGCATGTCTTGGGAGAGAAGAGGGTATTTGGAGGATTCCATACATCCTTTTTATACGCATTATGCACTAAAATAAGGACGTTTTAAGAATTTAAAGATTCAAACCTAATGACATCATCGCAATCCATCTAAGAAGTAACTGTAGTTAGGTTGATGGGTTTCTAAAATAGGGGAAGTCATTATATTTTCCAAAATTACAAAAGGGAGGTGCATGGAATTATAGTAACCTCAAGGAGCGTCACTGTATTTTACCCTTTATTTTATTGATTAGTTAAATCCTTTCTTTTCTATTAAAAAAAAACAAACAGCTAAGCCTTGATCAGAGGAATCTGATATATGGCCAAAGCTAACTAACCTCGTAATATTGCTGAAAACGTAATTTATCACAAGTTGATTCAGATGTCCTTAATTAATCACCAGTTGATAATTGAAGGAAAAAAATTTAATTAATTAAAACTACACGGATTCTATATATGTAATGATTAAGTTACAATTGACCATAATGATAGTTTAATTTATAATATTATTAAATATATTAGGACAAATTGGGTGTCAAAGACTAAAATTTCAGATAAGTTCGATGTTTTAGTTGAATCAAAAGTAATAAAACATCTCTATAAAATGTATAGATGTGACCCCACTTGTACTCAAGTGGTTCCACCATCACCTCGGTCTTATTTCTTTAGTGGAAACTCAAAGGTCGGCATAATTTGGTAGGATTTATTTTGCATGTTTCTTCTTTTAAATGTTGTAAATCATCTCAACGAATCCAATTCATCATTGAAGGAAAATTCTGAAAAATTAATCTTTTTAAATTGCAGGGATTATTTTTTCTATACAAAGTTGAATTTCCAAAAATAAATAAAAAAGGTGCTGAGAAAACTTAAGCCCAGTACTCGAAAGGCCATCGCTATTTAAATGGTGGATTAGGAGCAGGAATGGAGCCAGGAAAGGGCTAGTAGGGGCAATCGCCCCTGCAAGAAACGAAAAAATCTCTATTATTATATAGAATTTTTTTTTCCTATGAAATACATAGGCTCGCCCCTGCTAAATATTTTTTAAAAAAAATTTAAAATAGTAGTGAATGCATATTCGCCCCCCGCGTAGTGAATTTTCTGCCTCTGTCCCTAATTAGGAGTATGTGGTTTGAAATATATTGTTGTATCCAATTTGAAATGTTGTATCCAATTTGAACGGGTTTTGACGAAGTCGTTTTCTTGTGGCCTCTTCTGCCAATGCCGTACATGTTGCATATATATCTAGCATTATCTAATGTTTGGAAAATAGTGCACGAGTTTCACACGTGAAGTATTTTGAACATTCTCTCTATTCAAAGGTTTTACGTCTTTGCTTACGTAGAAGATCCATGAACAAGTAAATATAAGACTTTTATTTTCTTAGCAAAAGAAATTTTATTAATCAAAGCAAAAAAATTAAAGAGATTGATTGGACTTGAAGCAATTGCACCACTATGCCGATTATGATTTTAATTAGATTGGCACCCGTTAACATGTCAATCATCTGCTACTTAAACCCCTGAAAACACCTTGTGACAAGATGCCATCAAAAAACTAACTCAAACATTTAAGGGGTTTGGCTTGTCAGATTTAACTCCAATTTATTTGAGTACCAATGTATCATTTGTGCTCCATTTGTCTTAACTTGTTTATTTTTAAGAACATTTTGTTTCTATTCAATTTTTTTTTTTTTTGCATTTGTTGTTTGACCTTAATTTTTTGTAGATTATTGGTCAATCTTAGTGAGACGAATATAAAATTTTATAAAATTATATCCAAAATCTTAAAAAAAAGTTAGTAAAGAATTAGTGTCCATCACTGCTTTGATCAAATGTGGGATCTTCCGTTGATCCCAATGGAGAGTACAATTGAGGGGTTTGCTAGGTAGAATAGTTAAGAGGTATGTTGGATATTTTCTGTGGCTAAAGGGTTGGTGTATAGTTAAGGCAGGGGTTCCATCCCTAGTTTTATAATTTCTCCCTTTTAATACAATTTTACTTTTCAACAAAAAAAAAAAAAGTAGCTTGTTATTTACCAAATCTTTAAGAGGTTGTGGTTTATTAGTGATAGAGTCGTGTGCTATTGCACTCAGAATTAATGAATCTTATTTTCATGTTATTAACCGTTTGTTTTTTCCCTATATATGGAGCAATGATTGTAAGTTCTGTTAAGTAAGTGTGAGCAATAAAATTTATTAATTCCGTGTCTATCTTATTCTTTTAATTCTATATGCTCATTTTTATAACAGTGGTCTCAGAGTCAGGTTAGTGAGAAAAGTGAGGCAGAGTGAGAAAAATGAGAGGTAGAGAGAGTATTAATATAGCAAAAGATTTCTTTCTATCATTTCGTGTTGTAGCAGCAAGTGTTCATGGCGTTTGAGAATTTTGTTCAAGTATCGATTCCACGCTTTGATGGTCATTATGATCATTGGAGCATGTTGAAGGAAAATTCCTTGGGATCAAAAGAGTATTAGTAGATTGTTAATTCTAGGGTAGCAGAACCAGCCACTGATGTCACGTTGATGGATGAACAGAGAGCCGAACTCGAAGCACTAAAGATGAAAGATCTCAAAGCAAAGAGTTATCTTTTCCAAGCTATTGAAAAATCAATCTCGTAAACAATTCTTTGCAAACACAACTCCAAGCATTTTTTGGAGTCTATGAAGAGGAAATATGTAGGGAATGCAAAGGTGGAATATTTGTGCACAACTCCAGGCACTTCACACCACGTTCGAGATGCTGCGAATGAAAGTGGCGAGTCGGTTTCAGATTTCTTCTCAAGAACGATGGCAATCATGAATAAGATGCGAACAAATGGTGATAAAATAGAAGATGTGCCGATCATTGAGAAAGTTCTTCGGCCAATGATGCCGAAGTTCAATTATGTTATTTTTCCCATTGAAGAATCAAAAGACATTGATTCTCTTTTAATTGATGAATTGAGAGTTCATTGTAGTTTTATGAGCAAAAATGAACCAATAAGAACAAGAGGAGTAAGCATTACGAGTCCCAACTAACAATCAGTTTTCAACACCAAGTAAAGAAGATCCATGAAGAGGAGGAGGCACAGGAAACAAAAAACGGAGAGAGCAACACCAAAAGACAAAAAACGATCAACCTCATTATTCACAAGGGAGAGAAAAATATCGTGATGTTCACCACTCAACAAATTATAAGCCAAAGTCAATAGAAATATCGTGATGTTTCCAATATATCTAAACACCACTCAATCATGTTTCTCTGCGAGATTGAAGGACAAGGCGTGGCTATGGCATTTTTTCTGTGAACATCTAAATTTTGGTGGTCTAAAAACACTACAACACAACGAAATGGTGACGAGTCTTCCGCAAATTCAGAGTCCTCAAATTTGTGAAGAATGTGATGGCAAACAACATCGAGATCATTTTCCAATAGGAAAATCATAGAGAGCAAAGAAGGTGTTGGAGCTTGTTCAATCTGATATATGCGGGCCTATCAATCCGACAACAAATGGAGCTTGTTCACTCTGATGTATGATTGATGAATTAAATTTGAACCATATATAAATTGGATGGTGTCTCTCATTAGTTCTAAAGCTGATTGCATTGGATTTCTGGTTAGAATGGTGAGTACTACTTGTAGTTATCAATAGTACTATTTCAATGAAGTGTACTTTAAAAGTTCAAGTTCGACATATAAGTTTATACATAAATGCATGGGCCTTTCATGTCTTTCTATCATTGCGGACATATAAGTTTTTAAGTTCAAGTTAGACATACAAGTTTAGAAAGCAAATCAGATGACCAAGAATATGGAAGTGATTAGCTATTGTTACTTTCTATCATTTCTCACCAAATCAGTTGTATATGTGGACTATGATCATCGTGGACTATCAATCCGTAATGTATCCATGATATAACCATCCTTATATTCAATATACTATGGTTCTATTTGGCGAGGAAAAAAAATTATAATATTCAAATTCTTTCACGTGAGTCATTATTCACAATGTTCCTCGTGTGTATTGTAGGTTTATGGATCAATTAATCAATGGTGATTATCCAATTAGCATGAGAACACGTGTTAAGAACCGACTACCCAAGTTTTCCAAAGAATATTCTAAAAAAGTGAAAGGATCATTTGATTTTATTGGATTGAACTACTATATTGCCAGTTATATTTCTGATGCACCAAAGATTAGCAAAGACGAAGAGCCAAGTTGTGCGACAGATGGTAATAATAAATCCACACATAAGTTCAATAAGCTATTTTTACCATCTTCGTGAATTTAGTTCTTAACATGTATTGCTATTTCTACTAAAATAATTTCTAGAACGTTGAGTTAACCAGACGGTGATCCAAAGTTAGTATAATATTGACCACATCCAAAGCAGAAAATGTATTCATAGACTCCACCAACTATTTTAAAAGCATAAATTATTAGAGAGAATAATAACTTTATTACTGATATATTTTCGAAATGTCTCCTTATGTTATTCTGACAAAATCTCTTTGCTATTAATGTTGGTTGGATGTCTTTTGTTAGATGAATGGAATGGAGTCCTCATTGGTCAGTCGGTGATTCATTCAAATTTCAATTGCCTTTTTCTTTTATGTTATTTTAGTCAAACTACATCTAAGCACAGTTAATGTTTAATAAAACTTCAGCCTTGAATTCATAACATTTTCTATAAATTCAAAAACCTCAACCTTTGAATTCATCACACGTGTATATTACTTGTTTTTGTTTTGATGTTATAAATATTTTAGCAAATTTTGTGAATTCCTATATAAAGTACATAAATCTAGAAAATTGAATGATCATGTGCATATCGTTACAACCAAATATTTATGTGTCATGGCACTTCCTTATCTTGACCTATATACTCCTCAGACTTATTGTAAAAAAAGATTCTTGGAGGAGGGACGAAACATTTATTTTTGGAATCTAACTTTTAATAAATATAATAAGTCTACATATACATCCTTTGGCTTACATCCTCTCACAAAATTCTAAGCCAAATCAACTCCGAATTTGTAACCTCAACAAATTATAATGGAAAGAAGAATCTAAATAAATACAATCCGATTTTGATTCCAATTCTAATTCTCTCGAAAATTACCAATTACAAAATCAGAATTAACAATCTCTCCATTTGGCAATTTTGATACCAAAACCTATTATGATTTGATGATGCTTCAAATTCAAACAAAAATTTGGAATCAACATATATCGTGTAACCTTCCAGAAACTCGCCAAAACACGCGTGTAACCAATAGCATAAAAAAATTATGCACATCCACATCCAATCACAATTGTACCAACTAGAGAAAATGAAAAATAATAAGAAAAGTAATATCACCATGATCATCATTTATAATCCATCAATAATATCCATAAAAAATAATCCAAACAACTCCGCCTATCAGTATCATCATGTAATGTCCCGAATTTCAGAGATGTTATATTCAAACTAAATTAACAGAACTAAACTAATTTTTCATTTCAACATAACAAAAAAAATTTGCTTATAATTTTTGAAAATTAAAGATATTACATTAAGAGTTGAAAATTTTTTAGAGCATTAAAAGTTGGAAAATTTTCAGAGCTAAAAATAATTTAGGCAAATATCTAGGTGCAATTGGATCTTCTTCAGGTAAGATACCGTTGTTGATATGAAATTCTGGCTCGACTAAATCTGTATCAACACCTAACATAAGAAGCCAGGGGTAGGAAAAATTTACACCATGACCTAAGCTTAATAAATAGTCTTACCGTGAATCCCAATTTAAGCAATATACTGTATAATGCATGATCAATATAATAATAATGAGCGGAAGCATTCAATGGATAATTAAGGATTCAGAGTTCAAACAGATAATATTTTCCAAAATGATCATGTTAATTTCAAGTATGATTTTTGACTCAGGTCCGACAATGTCACATGTGTGTCTCAAAATTTCATCTCGGGTTAACACAAACATTGCCCGTAATCAATCCAGAGTTGCTTATAGTGTTGCCCAATACACATGATAGTTGCCACGTTAATATATATCCAAGCATATTGAAATTGTCGATAGTGTCACTGTTGATATTATTTCGCGACAACGTCATAATATTGTCACCCTTGACCTTTAGTGACACATGAGCTTTACGATAAGACCAACTGCACGTACATGCAGTTCGACCTTTTTTTAGCTATTTAATTTTAGGAGATCCGAAATCTGTAATAGTGATCAATAACCATGTTTTTTTTTTTTTTTTGAGTGCCTAACATATTTGGAAAATTGGGTTCAAGCCTTAAAAATATTTATTAAAATACGAATATGTTTACCGCTTGAATCCATTTAACACTGAAGAGTTATTACGTAGACTGAACCCAATTTCTAGGATATGAATATATGTTTAATGAATTTAGAAGAGAAAATGAAGAGTTATATATTCATATAAATTGAAGAGAAACATATAAGATTGAAGAGTTATTCATTTAAAATTGAACAATTATCATGTCCTTTAGTATTAAAAAACTAGAAGAGACAAGTACCTTGTATAATTAAAAATTAAAAAGGAAAGGATTCTAATATAATATTATTATTGTTTGAGAAAGTCTATGAATACAAGTATATGTACAAGCAAAATTTCGAATACAAATGTATTTAAAATCGTTTGATTTAAGTAAAACCTTTAAAAATAATGTGAAATTTTTGTACACTGTATTCGAATTTGCATATCTAGGCATACTCTGTGTAAATAACCGTCGTCTAATTAAGATTATAATTCGTACAAAATAAATGAAAAAATAATGACAATGAGGAAAAGCACATGTCGCAGTTGTCTTTATGGACACTCTCTCTCATGATTATCACATTGTCAATGACTTGCAAAGCTTATCCATTAGCCATACAGATTCATAATCAGACAAAACCGAGGTAGGTAGGAAAACATCCTAAGTAGGCATGCAGAAAGAAAATTGTCTCTTCCAAAACCAAATTTCATGGTTCATATAATAAGGCTGCTTGTGAGTTGTGAATGTTGACTAATTATAATTTCCTTCTCTTATGCACTAGAAGCTGCAAATGTGCAGTTGTGTGTGTATATAGTGTGTGATAATGAGATAGTTAAATCGAGTAGTTTTATTAGTCATCTTAATTAATTCATGAAATTATATTTATTATTTAAAATTTTATTTTTATCAAGACAATATTAAAAATAATTTTTTTAACAGAACTTTAAACTTTTCACACTAATTTAAACACATATCTCTATATCTACTTTTTCTAAATCCAAACACATCATTAATACGGAAATGGAAATATATATTGAAGTATTGGTTCCTTTTTATTTTGGAAAATTTACTCTTGTTAATTTTCCCTTGATAATCTCTCCTTCTCTCTATCTATCTATTTGCATACATACATAGATATATATCTATATATACATATATATATAGACACACACACACGCACTCACGTATAATGCCCACACGATTACGAACTTGTTTTATATTATGTCCACATGTTTACAAAATTGTTTTTGAGCAGCCCATGTGGGAATTCGATGACCATCTTATAGGTGTTGACACAAACAATTTGAAAGATGGCGTAATGCAAGTGACTCATTTAATTTTGAGAATAAATTTCAGAAACACCCCTCGATTCCAGTAGAATCACAATGCATATCCTTATATTTTTTAATATCACACTCTTTTAACACTCAAGTTTATTTGCTATAATATCCGTATTCTACCCTTTCATTTATAAATCGTACTAAATGCCTTTAATATCTAATTAAGTTATAATTGGCCGTGATGAATTTTTTTCATTTAAAAAGTAAGCATGATAATTTAACTTATAATATTATTAAATATATTAGGTAGGACAAATTAGGTGTCAAAGACTGAATTAGGGATAATTTCGATGTTTTAGTAGAATCAAAAGTAATAAAATATATACATGTGAACCGACTTGTACTCATGTGGTTCCACGCCACCACCTCTGTCCTATTTCTTTAGTGCATTGATCTATTTCCATAATGCAACTACATTTGATTTGGAAACTCGATCGACATAATTTGGTAGGATTTATTTTGCATGTTTCTTCTGAAATGTTGTAAATCATCCCAACGAATTCAATTTATTATTGAAGGAAATTTCTGGAAAATTACTATTTTTAAATTGCAGGAATTATTTTTCGTTACAAAGTTGAATTTCCTAAAACGAATTATTAAAAAGGTGGTGAGAAAACTTAAGCCCAGTACTCAAAAGGCCTATCATCTATGTGCCGACCAACCTACTTACTTATATTGAAGGGTGTTAAATTATTATTCATTAACTCATCTAAATAATTTTTATGCAAATGATTAAGGTTTTACCTCTCCGTCTCGTTTAATCAACCCATAATCACGTTGTATTAATAATCATGCCCATAATTTAGTTTTTTGACTCAGTATAAGTTAACAATTAATAGAGGAAAATATACTTTGAAATTCAACTAAACATTGTTCACTATTCAACTAATGTGAAACTAAATTCTCTAACAATAGATATGCATACGTATGTATACATGTGTATGTATATATGTACTATGTATATATATATGTATATTTATTGTAAAAAAAAAAAAGGAAGCCATGTGCTAACATCGGGTGTAATGCATAAAATATTAAAGTTTACACCATTATTTATGCTAGTGTAGTCATTATCAAGTATGAACGCGTTATTAACTATTTGCGTAATTAATGTTTGTTTTAAGTAATTAATTACACCTGACACTGACCTAATATGTGTCTAGGTTTTTTCTTATATTCTTCTGCATAACTGGGGTGTAGTTATTTAAATGGTGGATTAAGAATATATGGTGGTGGTTGTAATGAAATTTGAACGGGTTTCGACGAAGTTGTTTTCTTGTGACCTCTTCTGTCAAAGCTTTACATGCTGCATGAAGAGCTATATATATATATATATATATATATATATTTAGCATTATCTTATGTTTGGAAAATAGAGCAAGAGTTTTACACGAGAACTAGGTTGAACATTCCAATGGTTACCCCCAATTCTCTATTCAAAGGTTTTACTACTTCTTGGCTTACAAAGCAGATACATGAACAGGTAAATATATGACTTCTTTTTTTCTCAGCTAAAAAATTTTTATTAATCAAATCAAAAGATTACAGAGCATATTTGAAGTTTAAGCAACTGCACCACTGCGTCGATCATTGACTGATTCCAATTAGGTTGGCACCCGTGGATCGGAGACGCAAAGTATATGTTGTTTGAACCCCTAGCTAGAAACAACCAAAGGTTGACAAGATGCCACCCAAAAAATACCTCACATATACACGGGGATTGGCTTGTGAGATTTAACTCCAATTTATTTTTGTACCATTTACTACCTCGAAGTGAACAAATTCCTCTTGCAGGAACGTAGGAAAAGTTTTAATTTGCCGAACCACGCAAAAGGTCTTCTCGACTCTGCTCATGTATTCTTCTCGGCTCCTCGAAAGGAACCATATTCAGTTAGAGTAGTACTCGGACTAGAATGGTGGACTCCTCCTTTGTAAGGATCAGGTGCTGCAGAGCAAGTAAGACAGTGGTTTGTAAAAGAAGATTCTTGATAGGACTAATCGTGCCATCTCATACGCCAAGCCGAAGGGGTAGAGTCTTTATCTGGACGGATAAGGATCTTGTTAGGAGTGGAGAGCACCGAAGCTGCCTCCACTAAAAATCCCGTTCGGACGGGAGTGACGTCCATACAGATGCCCGATGATTCCTATTTAGGTGTTAAGTTGAATGCCTATTTGGGATTAAAAAAATTAACTACATATTATAAACTAAAAAATAGGTTTAAAAAGTTTAGTGAATTTTTTTATGCTTAATTTGGACATATCTATTTACTTATTAGGTGGGACTAAGACCTATTGTTTTGGACACACCTTTTTTATTTTATTTGCTCTGTTTTTCATTTTATATCTTCAAGCTGTATTTATTAATATTGATAATTTTTCTTTGTTTCAGACAACTCCTTCAGACTCTAAATTATGGACAATCTAACCATCTATGGTCATGTGAGTTCAGACGGGAGTGACGCCCGTCCGAATGCTTGGCCTTTTGGAAGTTCCGTCCGAACGGTGGTCCGACCCGTTCTGACACCCCTAACAATTTGCTTCACTAGAGTTTTCGTCTAGACGGTGGTCAAGTCCGTCCGGACACTCGGCGCCTTGGGATATACGTTTTTAGACCCTTTTAATTACTATTATGTAAATATTAGAGTTAAGGTTATTGATATATTTTTTAAGGAGATTTCCTAAGAGAGATACAACTGAGAAAGGCTAGAGAGGCAAAGAAAACCACATATCTCAGAGAGATTGTGAGAATATTTGTATTCTGAATCGATTCAATAGTCGATTGGTATGGCCCCCTGTAATTTTTTTCGTGTCGAGATTTTCCATGTACATCTTGTATCTCGTAGATTTTCTTTTTGCTTTTACTACGGGCGTTGTTCATTTACAACTACTATCAAAGCCGCGTCGCGATAGATTTTGTTCAACAAGTTAGGGCTTAATCTTGTTTGAATAGACTAAGATTTCAATAAGAGCTATGGGTTTTGAACTTATATCTGTCGACATCATGTTTTATGATAATGTTCAAGTCTTGCTGATTATTATTATTTTTTTTTGCTCAACACAAAATAGATGTATATTAGAAAAGGAATAAAAGTAGGACTTTAGTATCACCATAGAAATGTGAATCCCACCACAATGAAATTAAAAGAGAACAACACTTGGAAGAAGAGCTAGACTACAGACCGATCCAATGGCTGGCATCGGGGCCAACTGCAGCGTTCCATAATTTGCCACGGTTCACCTCCTCTTCACAGCTGTTCTTCCATGGTGAGGGCTCACTCTCTTGACAAGGTACGCTGCAATACTCATCATTCATTTTCACTCTGATGCCCTGAGTCTTTCATAATGTTACTGTACTTTGTTGATCGCCCCTTTAAGACACATCTTAATTTCCTCCACAAAGTAATCTAGCAGCATCCCCTTACTCTTGACCCAACTAATTACCATAATTTTGATTACTTCCTCAAGATCCCCAACATCCACTACTTTGTTGTTTAAACATTTATCATTTCTGGCTAGCCAAGTCGAGCAAATTGTAGCATAGAAGTATGCCTCTCAAATTGATTTCTCCACCTTAAGGGGCTTCTGGTTTAACCAAAATTCAGCCAGATTTTGTAAGAATAAAAGGATGACCATTCAAGATCGCACCATGCTACTTTCCTACACCAGATACACTATCCGGTTGTGCATGATAGCAAGAGGACTTCTGAAGTTTCTCCAACCCTATTGCACAGACAGCAATTATCTTCTCCCCTAGATACAATGTTTCTCGTAACTAGTTGATCTTTGGTAGCAATCCTAGCTTGCCATGAGAAAATTGGCACCATTGGGGGGCTGATATTTTTCCAAAACATAGTTAGGCTTGGCTTTTCCACAAAATTTGCCTCTTTCCACTTGGCATATGCAGACCTGACATAGAAAGATTTGTCTGATGACCACATCCATACAAGTGTATCATCATTTAAGTCATCAATAGGATAATTACTTATGATGGCTAATATTTCCTATAGTTGGGCCTCCTCCTACGAGTGGAGTCTTCTCCTGAATTGCAATTGCCAGTTTCTACTATACCTGTCTATAAGGTCCTCGATAACTGAGGCCTATTGTGTGGATATTAAAAATAATTTGGGATATCTGAGTGCTAAAGTAACTGACCTACCCACAAGTGGTTCCAAAAGTTAGTGACATTCCTTGCATAGACTTTCCTCTTGAATCCTTGCATTAAAAGTTCAGCTATATTCCTTTTTCCACTTCTAAGGCTGCAAATATCTTACCACATAGGGGATATCCTACCCTGCATTGGATAATTGGGACACCAGTTGGTTCCAAAAATCACATATTTGTTGCAAATAACTTTCATCCACATAGACTCCTTCTCCTTAAAGAATCTCCACCACCACTTTGCTAATAGAGCACAATTATGTTCCACCAATCTATGAACCCCCAGACCACCATATTTTCTCTGCAAGACTATTTTGTCCCAACACAGAAGATGTAACTTCTTCTTCTCTGGTAGATCTTCCCATAGGAATGGTCTCTGGGCTTTCTTTATCTTTTGAGCTATGGCTATAGGGATCCTATATAAAGACATGAAGTATATAGGAAGACTAGATAAGGTAGATTTAATAAGAGTGAGTCTTCCCCCCATTGATAAATATCTCATTTTCTGTAGAATTGAGAAATTAAAAACTCCATAATTCCTTTATTCATGAAGATCCAGGACTTTTGAATGAAGGAAAAGTTAAAGTTGTCTGGTCCTAGGGCTGTTACAGCTTTTAATGGCTTCCCACACTTCCTCCTCTAAAAATTGCCTCTGCAACTTCTCTGAGTCTATCTGTTGCGAGAATTCTCCCTGTAGACTTGGTCTGATGTCTAGTGTTTTTTGAAAAACTTGACTAAAGTAGACCACTACAGCTTGTTTCATTTGAAGGGGGTTTTCAATAATTTTCTCCTCCACCTTGATAAATCCAATCTTGTTCCTACAAAATCTGTTGTTTGCTATGGCTTGGAAGTACTTGGTATTTTGATCCCCCAGTTTTAGCCATTGAGACCTAGATCTTTGCCTCCATAGCATTTCTATAACCCTTGACACTTCTAGAAATTCACTTTTCTCCCTCTGTTTGGCCTTGATCTCATCTGCAGTTAGATTTCTAACTTCTTGGAATAGGTCCCACTGATGTATACTATTCTCCAGTGACCTCATTTTATCCCCACATGGCCAAACACCGCCATATTCCAGGTCTTAAGAATCCTCTTAATTGCCTATAATTTTTGGACTAGCTTTACTATTGCCCATTCACTTCCTTCTTCCCTTTTCCATGTTTTTTAGCTAATTTCAGGCATGTTGGTTCAGTAAGCCATATATCCATAAACCTAAAAGGTTTTAGGCCCCAATCCCTATCATCAGCTGCTAGCAGAATAGGGTAGTGGTCAGACACAAGGCTAGGTCATCCCCACACCATAAGGTTGAATCTGCCCAGCCACTCTTGATTAACCATGAACCTATCAATCTTGCTAAGATAAGCTGATTTTGAAGATTTGACCAGGTGAACTTTCTTCCTTGCATAGGAATGTCTTGAACCCCTATTGTATGCATGAACTGTATGAAGTCTCTCATACCACTGTCCACATTTGAGCATCATGTTCACTCTTGGAGCCCCTTTATTTCATTGAAGTCCCCACCTATGCACCATGGGATGGGATTATTGATTCTGATTTGTGAAATCTCCTGCCATAACTCCTTTCTTTTAGCAACATCATTCGGGGAATATATATTCATAATTGCACGCTAAAACTCCTTCTGCCATAGTCCTAAAATGAGGATGAAACGTTTGTGAATGATAGTAGCTTGAGCTTGAAAAGACTCAGGGTTTCACATTGTTAATAAACATCTTGATGTTCCTTTTGACTTTGACATTTCATAAGCCATCTCTGCCCCTCCCCACATTTGCTGAATCATATTAGCTTGAAAAACCTCCCTTTTTGTCTCCTGAAGAAGCATGAAATTAAGATTCTTTAATCTGATTGACCTATTGATTGCATTGCTTTAATCCTTTAATATTCCAAGATAGCATCTTGATAAGAGAAACTTGTGCACCATTCCTTCACCTATCTAGAAGACTTAAGACTCTTCCTTTGTCACCCTATGGCCCCTCTGTTCTTCCTACACCTCCATTGACTCTATTTGGATCATGTCTTTTATCATACCATTTGCGTTGCCCTTAAACACCATTCCCAATTCCCCCCCCCCCCCTCCCGGGATAGGGCTTTTTCTACTTCCTTGCTGATAGTTGTGCCCCTATGGCCCTCTGTTCCCATGACTATGGAGTTCCTATCTTGTTCCTCTCCTCCTTGATTTTCTGTTGTAGTATCCTGATGTCCAAACGATTGAGTGTTATTCTCCAAACAATCCAAACAGTCCTGCAGTTACTTTCTTTTCAATCTCCTTACTTCCTTTTTGCTTAACTCAACCACTAGTTGAATTCCTGCCATCGAGAAGTGCCCCTCTTCCCCAGGTTGCATAAGATTGGGCCAAAACACCCATCTCCTCCTTCTGTTGTTGGGCCTAAGACAATGGATTGTGCTGGAGATGAGATGGGCCACCTGTTTTCTCTACCCAAAATCTCAACAGGCGCATCGATTCCTCCCCAAATGCGCCTTCATCCTCTTGTATTTAACTATTAACACCTGTCCTTGGGCCACACAAAGCATTAAATGAGTTTCCTTTTGCTGTTTGAGGTCAGAGTTGAGCCCAACACCCATAGTTGTCAGCTTCTTATTCACAGTTTCCTCACACAGGTTGTCTTGTCCTTATGGTTAACATGGACTGCCACCAGATCTACTCTTGGACTCCGTGTCCCCTTCATCTTCCTCATCCTCCATTGTTGTACTTGCACAAAGTAGAATCAAGCTTGGGTTCCTGAGTGATTTCATTTCTTCAAATCTCACTTCAAACTTCTAGTTTTGAACTTCAAGTGCAATAACTCCTTCGATCCATTCGGTCTCTTGAGTCAACACAAGGACTCTCCCTTCAATAAAACTTTTACTTTTCAAAGTAATATCATCCACCATAATAAATGACCCCCAAGTTTGTCCTATTTTCATAAATGTTCCTATAGACCAAGCCTGCATTGGAATCCCAAAATAGGATATCCAAGTAAACCTCTCATCTCTTTGGGACCCCTCCCTTCCATGCTGAGACACTGGAAAACCATCTTTGCATAAAAGCTTTGGAGATTAAGGAATCCCTGTAGCTTTGATATGGGAATGTGATAATAACATGCCTTTCACCCATTTCTTTGATCATCACCTCCACCAAGTTTTCTTATTTGACTGCTTGCGTCAAACTGTCCATGGATCTAGTTCTATCCATGACCCCCACGACACTCCAAAACGTGATCTCTTTGCCTTCACATAACCTCTCTCAATCTTTCGAATATCAAGTTGTATCTGACCTAGAAGGCGTAGTGGTGTATATATAGGCAACGATAGGGACCCCTAGGAGAAGTATGGGCAGGGCTTCCTATATAATTCAGAATTCATAGTCCAACCCGGATTAATTCTGAATTATATAAATTATAATTCATACCACTACAGAATTATAATTGCATTCCCCTCCCATATTTCAAAATTATATTTCGAGCTCCATGTTATTAAATGGTTATTTATCTCCCTACGTTAAGATTACAGATACCTGTTAATTAAAATAAATTACTGATAATTTATTTAATCAACATCTATACAATTCCTTGCGACCTTTCACTTAACTTATTCATTTTGTCGGATATTAATATCTACCTGTAGGGTTTGACATAATCAAAACTTATAAGTCTCCTCAAGACGATATCGTCAATCCCTATAAAGGGATATGAATTTTATTAATAATTAATAGTTGTGATACACTTAATATTGTGACCAAACTCATCAAGACTATTGGCCCACATGCCTCACTCTATAATGAATCAAAGTCAACAACAT